>PJAB01002169.1:0-10138 GCA_002887195.1 Chrysochromulina parva | reverse complement strand
GAGGGCGGCGGCGATGGCGGCGGCGATGGAGGCGGCGGCGATGGAGGCGGCGGCGAGGGCGGCGGCGAGGGCGGCGGCGATGGAGGCGGCGGCGAGGGCGGCGGCGGCGTTGGCGGCGGCGGCGAGGGCGGCGGCGGCGAGGGCGGTGGCGATGGAGGCGGCGGCGATGGCGGCGGCGGCAATGGCGGCGGCGGCGATGGCGGCGGCGGCAATGGAGGCGGCGGCGATGGCGGCGGCGGCAATGGCGGTGGCGGCGATGGAGGCGGCGGCGATGGCGGCGGCGGCAATGGCGGCGGCGGCGACGGTGGTGGCGGCGCGACCACGAGTGTCACAGTGACACTCGTAGCCACGCTCACAGGGGTGATACCGAGGACGCTCATTTGAACACCTGTCACCGCCGACAAATCGGCCGACAGTGTGGTGGAAGATGTATTGGCCAGAACGGCGGCGGCGGAAGAGGCTTGGGCGACGGCGGCGCTGGCGTTGCCTGGGCCGTTGTCGGCGATGGTGAGACTCATGTCGAACAGCACGCCTCCCGGCTGCGATAGTCGTCGCCTACCACTTGCCTGTTGCGTGCTGCTGCTCGCTGCGGACTGTGAGAGATGCAGGATCATCACGCAGGTGGGCGCGGTGCAATTGAGCCGCACGCTGAGCGCGTCCTTGAGGGTGGTGATCTGAGTCGCGGAGTAGTCGCTCAAGGCACCAGCGAATGTGAGCGCGAGGCGCACGACGGTCGCGCTGGTAGCCACGAGGCTTTGGCCGGCCGTCAGGGGCGCCAAGGGCGGCGGCTTTGGCGGCGGCTTTGGCGGCGGCTTTGGCGGCGGCGAGGGCGGCGGCGGCGAGGGCGGCGGCGGCGAGGGCGGCGGCGAGGGCGGCGGCGGCGAGGGTGGAGGAAGCGAGGGCGGAGGCGGCGACGGTGAGGGTGGTGGCGGCGAGGGAGGGGGCGTTGGTGATGGCGATGGCGGCAGCGAGCGAGGTGGGGGCGGCGGAACCTGTGGTGCGCCCTCTGGTACATTTGGAGGGAAGCGCGGTGGAGGCGGCGAGGGCGGTGGCGAGGGCGGCGGCGGCGAGGGCGGCGGCGGCGAGGGTGGCGGTGGCGATGGTGGCAATGGCGATGGAGGTGGCGGCGATGGCGGGTTGGCCAGCATTCCTACCGGGGCGAAGATTACGAATCTATACACGCAAATTGGGGTTTCTGTGACCATCGTGGTGATTTGAGCAGAAGGATATCTGCGCGCGACGAGGCGCAGACTTGAAGCACGTCCGCCACCGTTGTTGCAGTCGCCGTTCCCGCCTGTGTATGACTGAGTCTTTATGGGATTTGTACTCACTGTTGAGCCGAGATCGATTGCACCCACTGCCTGTATGCTGCCCCAATTTGTGCGGCATTGGTCGTCGCTCGTCGCCTGACTGTTGGCGAATTTCTGTTCAATCTTTGTACCCACGGTGATCTTGTAGCAATGATTGTCGGAGTAGACATAAAAGATGACACCGGCGTAGCTGGCGGGGTCGAGCCGTAAGGCACTGCAGCAGCACCCGTATCCTGACCCATGATCATCGGCAGGGCATCCAGATTGAAGAGTCCAATCGCAGGAGGCTGTTAACGCCTTACTGAAGATCTTGAAACCAGAGACGCTGGTAAAGGTGCTGCACTCTGACGAGAGGGCGCACTTACAGTTTGAGTCCGGGGGCACGATCGCGAACGCGTAGCCGTTCGACTTGCAGTGCGAAATGCACTCGGCGTCGGTCTTGGTCCCAAACCAGCCGGAGGACGGCTGGCAGTCTTGCCCTGTTCGAGTCGGAGTGAAGTTCCACTCGTCGTTGTAGTACGCCGAATAGCAGTCAAGGGTCTCGAGAGTCCCTCCAGGTGGCGACGGCGGAGGGCGCGGCGGCGGCAAGGGCGGCGGCGGCGAGGGTGGCGGTGTCGGTGGCGATGGAGGGTAGTGAGTGTGCGGGATATGCGGGTGATGCGGGTGGTGGCAATGACCGCAAGTGCAGCAACAACTTCCGCATATGCATGTGCCGCAACCCCCAGCACCGAAGCAACAGAGCCTGCGGCGCTCGAGGCGCCTCCCAACGTGCTCCCCGACGTCATCGAGAACATCCGCCTCAACGTATGCGATGGGTTGCTCGACCCCCTTCTTTCCCTCGAGCTGCTCCTTGAAGAGCTTGAGGTCAACTGAGAGGTGGGACAACTGTTCGTCTCCACTTCGATGTACCGTAGACAAGTCCGGCGCCATCATGGGACCTCCCTTTGACACCAGCTCTCCAGCATCGAGCATGTGCTGCATCAGCCCGCTTGGGACGGTGATAATCTTCCAAGTGGAATCCAGCGCGCCCGGCGTATGCTGATGACGAGCACTCATCCGCTCCCCAGGATTGGGTTTCTCGACGGGGAGCTTGGAGCCGCGACTTCCGGGAAGCGCAAGGAGCAGCAGGATAACTGCGCTCGTAGCACGTGAAGTGTAGGATGGAGGCCGGCCTTGTGAAAGACTTTCCACGAGTGGAAGCGTAGCACAGCCGTGCAGGCGGCCGTCGACGAGCGGCAGCGCCTCCAATCGGCCGAAGAGCGTCGTGATGTGCTGCTCCAGCTCCTTGGCGGATGCGGGGTCGACATCGACGCGCGCGGTCTTTGGCGGGACTCCACTGGAGATCGTGGGGAACGCGCCCTCGGCCGGCTCGCCGAGTAGGCTCTCGGCGGAAACGGGGCACATTTCTTGGGGTCGAACACGTCATTCTGACGCTGGACTGTTAGGCCCTGGACCATGGTACAAAGAAAAGGAAATATGGGTGCGTGCATGCAACTCAGTTCAGTTCAGTTCAGTTCAGTTCAGTGTCCCATCATCTCCGTCGACTCTCACCCCCACTGCTAGCCTCGAGAGCACATTCGATAGGCTTCCGTTAGGTTGTCTGTATGTTGTTTAAATGTAGTAACTGAACTGAACTGAACTGAACTGAACTGCATGCATGCATTGTTCTGTGGTGAGCGCCTGCTGTCGCGTTCGGGTCCGGGCCGTCACGCGAGTCGCGCGACTTAGCGGGGGGACTGCCTGCAAGTGAAAAAGCCAATGCATGCACCCGACCGAGCTCACAGTCCCACACGCATTGGTCGAGGGCATGTCGCGAGGGGCTCCGAGCGGGCGAGGCCTAGTTAACGCGTGTGCTCCATGTTGTGCTCACAAGAAATTCACATCACGCTCGGATCACGGAACTTCGGAAGGAATTTCACACGAACTGTAACACAACTCTCTCGATTCATGATCGGCAATTATAATGACGCTGCATGAAAATGCCGTGCCGTGGGAATCGGCCATCGTATCTCGGCACTCGGCTCTGAATATGCTGTCGGCTCTGAGCAGGCTCTGAGGGCATATTGGCCCCAGGGTTGACTGCACAAACCACGGCATGAGGCGCTACCGCCAAACACGAGGTCGAGAGCTTCCCCACAGCTTCAGTTCACCTCAGTGTCCTCCTCTTGCGCGTGCTGTCGCTCCAAGAAGCGTTCGCTATGCTCGCGGAGGATCCTCTTGACCTCCTCGTCGACGCATCGCTCGTCGGGCACATCGCCCACCGCGCCGCTGCCAGCCTCAAGGCCGAGCGCCCGCGCCACCGCGGCGATGCGCTCGCTATCGTCCTTGCTCGCCAGCAGCCGCAGCGCGCGGGCAGCCTCGAGATGTACCTCCGGTAGGCTGTCCGGTGAGCGCAGGAGCGTCGCAAGAGCGGGGAGCGCTCCCGCCGCATCGGCGCACACATCGGCCGTCAGGGCCGCCTGCAGCTCCGCCTGCAGCTCCGCCTGCTCGCCGTGCTCGTCCGTGCTCGCTGCCAGGTTGGCGATGATACCCGCCACAGCCTCCTGGCTACCCTCGTGCCCCTCTTCTGCCAGCAGATCCACCAAGGGACCGAGCGCGCCCGAGCGCACGATGGCGCGCTGGCGCTCGGCCAGCAGCGCTTGTCCGTTGGGAGTTGTGGGCTCCTCTCCCATGGCGATGTTCGCCAGCGCCATCGCGACCACCTCCTGGTCGTCGGCGTCGCCGGAGCGCAGCAAGGCAACCAGGTGCGGCAGCGCTCCGGCGGTCACGATGGCGGTCTTGCGAGTCCCGGACCGGCACGAGAGCGACTGCAGTGCGCCTGCGGCGAACCAGGCGGCATCGCGGCATCGCAGCAGCTCGACGAGCGGGCCAATGGCACCTGCCGCAGCTAGTTCGCGATCGGTCTCTTCGTCCCCCGACCGTGAGAGCTCCCAGATGCGGTTGGCAGCTTCGGCCTGCACGGCTGGGTCTCTGGAGCGCAGACGCTGTACCTCGGCTTCGGCCGACTGCTCGTTCGTGCGGGAGCTGGTGGAGACGCGGATGGCTGTGAAGAGAGACTGCGTAGATGCCACACAGCTCATGCATCGGCGCTCGTCGGCCTCTTTATCCAACTCATCAGGGCTGTAGTCGCATTTAGGAAACTTCTGGTCGCAGGACGAGCATTTCAGCAGCTTCTTCTTGCTGGGCGAGCGTGCCGACTTGGGCGACTTCTCCTTCTTGCCGGGCGAGCGTGACGACTTGGGACGGGGGCTCGGCATTGAGCCGAGACTTGTCCAAATTGCCGATCGGGAACCGAACGCGCTTGTATTCACAGTTCACACGCCACGGCCGCGTTACACACCCACGCGACTGGTTCACGCGTTTCCATGCATTTACCATGTATTAAGCCGAGCCTTCTACATGGCCAAAAGGTAACGGGCGGGCAGAGGGCTGCGGATTGAGTTTCGGACCCAGCTCCCAGGGTCACGCCCCGACCGGCTATCCGTAGGAACCTACTGTGTTCGAAACACATATTTGCGTGCGGCTGTCGCGTCACAGGCCATCGATGAAGGAGGAGTATGGCAGTAGCGACTGGTGGCCGTCGGACCACATGACGGAGACGGCGTAGTTGCCCATGGGCACAAAGTCGAGGGGCGCGAGCTCGGTCGGCAGCTGGTCGGGCCGGTTCGAGGGCGAGCGGCAGCGGCGGCGTAGATCATGCGGGGCGATGCGCTGCGTGCTGCCGTCCGGCACGGCAATCACCACCATCTGCTCCTCTGTCGAGAAGAACATCGCGGGCAGCTGCTTGCCCTCGAGCCCCGTCACCTCGGTCTCGACAGCCGCAGCGAGCTGCGCGTAGAGCGCCGCCGCGGGGCCGTCGGGCGTGCTCACCACCAGAGGCACGCCGCCGTCGGCCGAGCTTGCAATCTCGGGCAATAGCGGGATTGAGTACGACGCGTCGATTCCCCACATCTGGCGGAGCTGCGGCACGTGGGACTCGCCGAAGACGGGCTGGGGCGCGCTCAGGAGCGCGCGCAGCTCGTCCGCGGCCGCATCGCTCAGGCTGTGCTTGCGGATGAGCGCCTCCGCCTGCTCTGCGAGATGGTCCATTCGCATCCCAGCCATGTTCTCCACGACGGCGACAGTGGGGATGCCGACCTTGTCGAACATCTCGACGCCCTTGACGACGTCGACGAAGGAGAGGCGCTGCGGCGTGGTCACGAGCACGGCGGCCGCGACGCGAAAGTCTTGGGAGAGCGTCAGCTGCACATCGCCCGTGCCCGGCGGCAGGTCGACGATGAGGAAGTCGAGAACTCCCCAACGCGTGCGCCCGACGAGCTGCTGCACGATCGGCGTGACCTTGGCCCCCCGCAGCGGCATCACGCCCGGGTTGATGTATCCCATCGACATCAGCTTCACGCCGTGCGCCTGCAGCGGCAGCAGCGCTTCACCATCCAACTGCAGCGGTGCGTCCGGCTTCACCATGGTCGGAAGCGACGGGCCGTACACGTCGAGGTCCACCAGGCCGACGCGCAGCCCGCGCGCCGCGAGCGCGTAGGCCAGGTTGACGGCCGTGGTCGACTTGCCCACGCCGCCCTTGCAGCTCGCGACCGCTACGATGTGCGACACCGCCTCCACGCCCGGCGCGACCTCAGCGGCGGCGCCGTTGGCAGCAGCGCTAGCCGGCTGCCGGCGCATGCTGCTGGCCAGCTGCTGTAGAGCGCTCACATCGGTGGGCTTGGCGGCAGCTTCCTGGCGCACCAGCTCCATGCGCACGTTCTTCACCCACGGCAGCTCAGCTTGCAGCAGCTCAGTGCAGCGTGCGGTCAGCCGATCGCCAGCGCCGGCCGCGGCAGCCTCAGTGGGAAGCTCGAGGGCAATTGACACGGTTGAACTATCCGTATCGACGTCGACGCGCCGCACGAGTCCGAGCGAGACGATGTCAGCCGACAGCGTCGGATCGAGGTGGTCAACGAGCGCCATGTCGTCTGCAGCGGAGAGCACCTCGAGGACCTCAGACTGCCGCTCGAGCGTGAGCGAGTCAACTTGCGCGCGGACGACTTGCGCACGGACGCATCGAAGATGGCTGCGTTCACTGTGGGCGGGCATCCGAGCCAACCACGGCGTCGTTGGCGCCAGCACGGCGGCCGCATTTAATAAGCACACGAACATGGCGATAGCCAATTGCGAGATGCGCGCCTGGGTTGATTATTGAACTCTTGCCCCACATGAGCAGGGCAAGTCGCCGCCACACCGGAAGCGCACTCGTGTGTTGTCTCTTTGTGAAGAAGTTTGACTTTCGGGTGCGGCGTGAACGAGAAGGCAGGGTCGCTCGTGGAACGCGTGGACACACCAAGGTACACAGTCATGGTCGCCAGCCTTGCGGCGCAGGCTTGTGCCGGAGGGGACGCGGAGGGGACGCGATGGACGTAGGAGGGCGAGCGATGGCGCTCGTGGCAGTATAACGTATCCCATGGACGTCAACCGCCTCAGAATGCCGATTGGAGCCTCTGGAGACCAGCGGCGACATCGAAGAGTCGGCCACAGAAGATGAGGGGTGGTCGTCATCGGGTGCAGGGGCGCGGCGCCGGGCGGAGACTGGCGCAGCTGGAACTGGCGTTTGTTCGGGATGCTGCCCACATCGGCCGGCTGCCCCCTGGGGACACCAGTTGCACTTCTTTCGTTGCCGGTTGCACCTGATGACGCCTGCGTCTCGGCCCCCACCCTCGCAGGCACTTTGCAATGGTGAACGCCCCGAAGACGACCAAGACCTTCTGCAAGGCGCCCAAGTGCCGCAACCACCAGGTCTTCAAGATTACGCAGTACAAGGCCGGCAAGGCCTCGCTTGTGGCGCAGGGCAAGCGGCGGTACGACAGCAAGCAGGCTGGGTTTGGTGGTCAGACGAAGCCCGTCTTCCACAAGAAGGCGAAGACTACCAAGAAGATCACCCTGCGTTTGACGTGCACCAACTGCAAGACCGTCCGCCTGAAGCCCATCAAGCGCGCAAAGCACTTTGAGATTTGCGACAAGAAGCCCAAGACCAAGGGCCAGGTATGCTCCTCCCTCCCTTGCCATCAGGCCAAGCGCCTTTCCCCTTTGCGCAGCCAAGTGCTCACTGCGCGCGCTTCTCCTCTCCGTGCGCCCTCGCTTGCCAGATGTACTAAGTCTCGCCGTGCGGTCCCTCTATACATTCATGCGAAGAGTACCGGGCGTAGGTTGGAGTGCGTGCGTGCGTGCGTGTGCCGGCCCTCAGTGCATGTTTGGGTCCGGCTGCGTCTCGGTACTATACGTACGGCGGAACTCTAAAGGAACAGTACCTCTTTCCCACATCATCTGCTGAGGCCCTAAATGGCGTCGTCGAGTGAGTCGACATACCTCCGTATTGGAATCGGTGGGGGGCCCCGGGTGCGCGGCCGCTGAAGCCTGAAGCTGAACGGACGGGCTGGAACAAGTGAACAAAAGTAAAACGTACCCTCGTGCCTCGAAAACGTGACGTTATTAACGTGTACCTATGATCGCGTTGCAGCAATAATTAGGAATTGCGTGGTGCACAGGTAAAGCGTTATAGTAAAGCGACTATACTGCGTGGAGGCACAACCGCGCGAGCCGCAGCGAACATGAGGGAAGTGAACAGGACTCGAGAACGATAACACGCGAGCGCGGGGCACGGACGTACTCTATGGTCAGGAGAGCGCCACCGCACGACCGCACGACCCCGGTCCCCGCATGTTTGAGCGTAACGATCGTCCAGCTCCACGCTAATGCACACCTGCTGCTGCTGCGCCTCCGGCCGCTCAAGCGTACGCGAAGAAGTAGATTTTGAAGATGACGAGAAGGACGAAGTGGAAGCCGGCCATGGCGCCCAAGAGCAGGGTCATTTTACGCTTGGCGTCGCCCTCGCCATACGGGAAGCAGTCGGCGAGGTGCGCATGGAAGTTGGAGAGCAGAAAGATGGCGGAGATGCCGCCGCCGATGGCCAGGAGCAGCCATCGCAGAAACTCGGACGGGATCACGCACGCGATCGAGATGGGTACGAAGATGGCGAGAGTGTACCCGTAGATGCACAGCACGTCCACGAGCTTCTTGGAAGCCTCGTAGTATCGCAGCAGGATCCAGACGAGCAGTGGCAGCAGCGTCACGTACGCGTAGATGACCGTACCGGCGAGCGTGAGGATGTTGAAGTTGTACGTCCACATCGTCTTGTCGGCGGCCGCAAAGTACGAGGCCAGGTTGCCTGTCATCGCCATCGAGAAGATGAGCGTCGTCGCGATCCAAAAGGGTCCGTAAAGGTCGGGGTTTGTGTCGATGAGCTCCCAAAAAGCGCCCTTGGGGCGCGGCAATAGCGAGCCCTTGATGCGGTTGAGCACCTGCACCGTGTCGACGTCGAAGAGCGGCTGGTAGTATGTGATGGACCAGAAGCTCGCGCTGCTCGGATCGCTGGCGGTGCGCTGTGGCTCCGCATCGAAGTTGAGCGAACCGACGCCTTTTGAGCTCATCGATGAGCCCATGCTGCCCATCGACGGCGCGGGGCCCGCACCGCCAGAGCTGCCGCTGGAGCTCGTCCCAAAGTCTGTCACAGCGCAGAGACAGGAGGTGACAGAGAGCGTGAGCGACGAAGAACGCGCGATGGCGTGCCAGGGCTGCTTCTGAGTGCGCTTTCACCCTGGAAGGATAGTGAGGCCGGATTGAGTGCCGTCGGCTGCTGTTCGAGATCCAACAAGCTCATTCGTGGGAAGACAGGCGCGACGTCTGCGAAGCGGGTGTGCTGAGCAAAGGTCGCAAGAGTGAAGACCGCAAGTGAAGGCGACTAGTGTCTTCTAGCGCCGAAGTTTGACGCGTCACCCCCCTATTCGGCAGGTGCATGTAATGGGTGCTTTAAACTACGTGAAGTAAAGTAGGAAAAAGTCGATGACGAAACCGCAAGTTTGACTTTTCTTCGCGCGGCATCGTCGCGA
This sequence comes from Chrysochromulina parva, assembly GCA_002887195.1. Lineage (NCBI taxonomy): Eukaryota > Haptophyta > Prymnesiales > Chrysochromulinaceae > Chrysochromulina > Chrysochromulina parva. The sequence goes on along the minus strand of PJAB01002169.1, from coordinate 894 downwards.
GGTTCGCCGACGCCGTCGACAACCATCGCGCGGAAGAAGAAACCCCCGGCGAAGGCCGGAAAGGCGCCGAAAGCGACTCCGAGAGCCACCCCGAAAGGCACCCCGAAGGGCTCCGACGCGCCGACCCCTCTTCTTTCTCCTCCTCCCGTAGAGATGAGCAACCCTACCCCTCCTCCTCCTCCTCCCGTCCACTACGACCTCCTGGTCATTGGAGGCGGCTCGGGTGGCCTCGCGTGCAGCAAGGCGGCCGCCAAGTACGGCAAAAAGGTTGCCGTCTGCGACTTTGTCAAGCCATCCGAGGCCGGCACCACGTGGGGGCTCGGCGGCACCTGCGTCAATGTGGGCTGCATCCCGAAGAAGCTCATGCACCAAGCGGCCCAGATTGGTGAGCTGATGAAGACGGACGCCGCTGCCTACGGCTGGGAGGCGCCCGAGCCCAAGCACAATTGGGAGTCGATGGTGAACAATGTGCAGTTGCACATCAAGTCGCTCAACTTTGGCTACCGCGCCGAGCTCATGAGTAACAACGTCAAGTACTACAACGCGTACGCCACCTTCATCGACCACAAGACGGTGGTCGCCGTCGACAAGAAGGGCAAGGAGACGGTGCTCACGGCGGATGCCTTCGTGATTGCGTGCGGCGGCCGCCCCAAGTACCTCGACATTCCGGGGTGCAAGGAGCACTGCATTACGTCGGACGACGTGTTCGCGATGCCGACGGCTCCGGGCAAGACGCTCGTCGTGGGCGCCTCGTACGTGGCGCTCGAGTGCGCAGGCTTCATCCACGGCGTCGGCTTCGAGACGCACGTCATGATGCGCTCCATCCCGCTGCGCGGCTTCGACCAGCAGATGGCGATGCACATCAAGACGTACATGCAGGAGCACGGCATCAAC
>PJAB01002168.1:0-10154 GCA_002887195.1 Chrysochromulina parva | reverse complement strand
CCCACTGCCGTGCCTTGAGCAAAAAAGGGAGGCCCTAGCTGCGGCAGAAGAGGGCGAGATGGTCAGGTGTATAGCACGGGGCCCCTCCAGGAGGCAAGCCCCTCATGCATCCTTCGTACAGCTTCACGCACGTGTGTGTGAACAGACTCGAAGTAAGCCCTCAGTGAGTGAGTGAGTGAGTGAGTGAGTGAGCCGAATCGTTTGATTCGAACCATGGGTTACCCTACGTGCGTTAATGGATATCTCGACCTGTGGATCCCGTATTGTTCCACGGTGTGTCTGTGTCTCAATGACTCACTCACTCACTCACTCACGAAGCCCTCGGCACCGGAAACACTTAACTCGTAGGTCCTTATTCCATGCTGCACTCTGACATGAGGTCGCGACATATGCTACAGGTATCGGGCCTCGTCAACACTTCTCACTTGCTCCACTACACTACGCTAAGTTGTACTCCGACCTGAGCCGCTCAGGTCGCGGTATGCGCTAGGTATGGCCTCGTCGCATGAAAGTCATACTCCTACTAGTACTCACGAAGATTGCCTGTGCAGGTATTCAGTGGCGTTTCGTTGGCGTTTGCGGGGGGTGCTATACTACCAGGTATAGCACCCCCCGCAAACCCATGTTCGTTACCCATCGATGATTCATAAATCGATATCCAACGTGTCGAGCAAGCGTGGAATCTCGATCGGAGACGGAGTCGATATGGAGCTATCAAGCGTTTGACGGCGTCGCTCGCTTGCCACGAAGAGCGTGGGCTTCAAGAGAATGTCGGACCCAACATGCATGATGTGCATTGCCCCGGCCGTAGCAGGCGTGCTCGAGCCCGCGCTGCTCGCGAGCAGAATGAGCCCAAGGACCAGGGCGATGCTCGAGACAGCCGCCCACACCACCAGCAACGACATTGCGAGTATCTGCTTGAGCTTACGGTGGGGCTTTGATAGGCTTGGATCGGAGAGCTCAAGCTCCAGCGGCTCGGGCACGTGCAAAACGACCTTGTCCGAGGTGGTGGCAGTGGGTAAATCAGGCAGATATATTTGCATCGACCTTGTGCCGCGCAAAGTGGTAGATGCGCGAAGCAAACGCCGCTCAGGCAGAGTGTTCTCCGCCGTCCCTGGGTGGACCGGAGAGACGCGTCCCCTCCTCTCTGTGCTGCCCTGCAACAGGTCCTAAAATAGAATGCTGATGAAAACGGCAGATTGACGAAGCACAATTGTTGCGCCATTCGCGCGAAGCGTCTTCGTGGGCAGACTCGAGTTCTGAGTGCACTGCAGGTTGCAGTCAGAGACTGAAATAGTGTGTCCTCACTCGTTTACCTCGACAAATAATACCTAGACCGCGCGGAGGGTACCGGTTGCGGTTCCGGTACCCCCGTACTAGTGTCCTGAACATGGCCCCTGATTCATCTAAAGCCGAAGTGAAAGATTATGTAATGTAATATGCGTGTACGGTACAACGCTCACCGTTCTAACTACTGGGTATAGTCCTCAGACTTCTACCTCACTTCTACCACGCTACCTACTACGGTTCTACTCCGCGTACCGCGTTGCGGGAGGGGCTCTCTACTACTACGGTCGCGTGCCGCATCTCGTCTGTGCGCGCCCCAGCAGGGCGGTGCCTCCGCTTCCTCTTCCCATAATGGGCTCTAAATGGCCTCTTCATCGCACGTCGGTGCTCGGTCGCGGTTCCATATAGACGTGTCCTGTGAGCACACCGGCTCGGCCAAGTAGTACTACTAGCGTCGAGCCCCGATACGCTCTTGGTGTCCTATTCCGGCTCTTCTTCGGTGCAGCGCCTTAATCTGAGGATGCGACTCCTTCCTAATGCGGCTCCTTCGTAATGCGGCTCCGACAGGCGCCCCGCCACATCACGTCACGTCCATGTCACGGCCTCGTCAATGGCCGAGAGACGCTCGGATTGCGCTCCTCATCATCGAGGCTCGTCAGTGGCCGAGCGACGCTCGGATTGCGGCCTGCATCATGCGCTCCTCATCATCGAGGCTCAGATCTCGCGAGATGCGAATCGCCTCCGCCAGATCTGCCGCGAGCTGCTCATCCTCGTCGACTCCGCCGAGCCCGCCGCCGCCGCCGCCACGCCCGACACGGCGCTCGGATGGCCTGACGGCCCCTCCATCACCGACGGCACGGCGCTCTGATGGCCTGCCGCCGCCCGAGGTACGCGAGGAGCCCGACACGGCGCCGCCCGACACGGCGTCCGATGTGCGTGTGGAGTTCCGGCCGCTGTGAAGAGCCGACGAGAAGGAGGTGTACTGCGACGCCGGCCGACGCGACTCACTCGGAGGGAGCGCCGCCCGGCCCGTAGCGCCCCTTCCCGCGAGGCCGCCGCCGCCGCCGCCGCCGCCGCCTGTGGTGGTGTACGTGGTGGTGTGAACCGTCCCGTTGGGGTCGCGCACGGTGCGTGTGACGTGCACAGTGGCGCCGCTACTCGCGCCGAAGTCGTCAAAAGCACCCATCGCGCCGAAGCTGCCAAAGGCGCCGCCACCGAAGCCGTCGCTCATTCGGCCACCTCCACCGCCCAGCATCGAGCCGCCGCCCAGCATCGTCTCAAACGGGTCACGCCCGCCGAAAAACTCGCGGAAGATGGCCTCCGCATCTAGGAAGCCAAAGTCGGCGCCCTTGCCAAAGCCGCCGCCGCCACCGCCACCGCCACCGCCGCTCGTGTGGCGTGAGCTGCGCGCGGCGCGAGCGCGGTGGCGCGCGAAAAAGTCGTCTTCGAAGGATGGGAACGCTCCAAAAGGCGACTCGCCGAACGGTCGTGTCGCGCGCCCGTCGCTCGAGCTCCGATTGCTCCGGTTGAAGTTTGGGTTGAAGCGTGTGTCGAACGGATTGGAGCCCGCAAACGGGCACGTGCCGGGGGCGCAGGTGCCTCCGCAGTGGGGGCACGGTTTCGGCGGTGAGGTTCGGCTGCCGCCGCTGCCGCCACCGACATCAAAGCCGCCGCCACCAAAGCCACCGCCGCCGCCGCCAAAGCCGCGGCGCGATGCGTCACGCAACTCAGCGTCGTACTGCCGTCGTTGCGAGTCATCCGAGAGCACAGAGTAGGCCTGCGCTATCTTCTTGAACCTCTCCTGCGAGTCCTCGCTGTTGCCATTCTTGTCGGGGTGCCACTTGAGCGCGAGCTTCTTGTACTGCTTCTTGATCTGATCGGTCGTAGCGTCCGTTGGCACGTCGAGGGTCTCGTAAAAGGTAGGCATGCGAAAGATGGGTCGCCGCGCGCGCGACACGCGACGCACCGCTCGACTGCAACGCGCCTCCCTCACGGCCACAACCTGGACCCGGCAGTTGACCCGGCTTTGCGTTTGCGGAATTCAGTTCACAACAAGATGACCTTTTCAACTGTGAGTTGGTGCGGAGCGGCGCGCGCCGCGTCCCTTTCCCTACGCGTGTCGCGGGTCACGCGCAGCCGAGCAGCCAGGACGGCGCGAGGCGAGGGGGATTGGTCCGCCGGGGACGATGGGGCGAGCGGAAGAGTAATAAGCAGTAAGGCCGGAATCGTGCGGGCCGCCTGCGAGAGATTCGCAGGGAATCGCAGGCCGGGTTTCGGCAAGCGCGGTGTTCTTTATATTTCACGGACGTTCCCGCATGCTCTGTCGCGTCGTCTGATTTCGTGTCATGCAGGCACGACGTGCATTATGACCGTCTTCTTTTCCGTGTTTGCCGGTCGACGGCGTTACCTGACCGTACTCATGACGTACGTACATCCGCTCCTCGAACATAACATTGTCGATGTGGTGCACTTGTGGGACTATGCGCGCGTGCCTGCCGACAAGGAGTATCTGCGCACTCTCGCAGACCCAGCAAAGCGCGTGGAGGTGATCAGTCCGCCGGAGTCCGATCGGACCGCCAGATTCCCAAACAAATGGAAGGGGTACTACAAGCATTATGCTGTGCTGCTCAAGGCCGATGACATCCTCATCAAGTGCGACGACGATGTCGTCTTCATGGCCAACGTGCACGTATTGCTCAATGAGGTGCGCCGCGACCAAGGCGCGCACCTCATGTACTACCCATCCGTAGTCAACAACGACGTGGCGGCCGCGTTCCAGGCGGCCGACGGCGTCATCTCTGATCCGGAGTATGTCATCGGCCTGCGCACGTCATGGAACGAGTCGCGCTACTCGAGGGCCCCGATGAGCGACTGGTTCAACTGTTCACAGTGCGCGGAGCACGTTCACGAGCGATTCTTCGCCTCTCCCGACACCTTCTTCACCGGCTGCCGCCACGAGTGGAACGTCGCCTGCCGCGTGCCCATCAACTTCTTCGCAATGCCTGGACGTAACGTCCAGTCCCATTTTGGAAGTTACATGCATGAGCAATATGTTGACGAACCATACTTCACGGCGCTGCTCACAGAGCGCACGGGCCTGCCGTCGCTCCTGGTGAGCGACGCGGTCGTCGTCCACTTCTCCTTCTCCTTCCAGCACATGGCGGACGAGCGCAGCATGTTGGACCGGTACCGGCAGCTTGCTCGAGACGACGCGCTGCACGTGCGCCTCCGAACCAAATTTGGAAATCGCGCGCTCTCGAGCAGCTGCCCAACGGAGGCGCCCGTGCACTTGCTACAGAACCGCCGTCAGCCGTCGCCGCCGGTCGGACGTGGCTATGGGCGCAGCCGTGGGCGCGGTGGCTATAGAGGCGCTGGCGGCGCGCGCGCGGCGGCGAGCAGCGACGACACGAAGCAGCGAGAGGCTCGACGAGCCCGGGCAACGTAGAGCTCTCACGACGGGTGTCTATACACCATGCTATACACGAATAGGGCACGGCCACGATGCTTGTAAAAAAATCAATACGATCTTCCACCGTGCTCAACGCTCGGTCGAACCTGCTATCGAAAAAACACTGCGCCGCGCGGGGAGCGACGTTCGAACCCGCAAAGATTCGGTCAAAAATACTAGAAACTAGTCGAATCACGCGCCACGCTGGCCGACTCGCAGTCACAGTGCCGCATCTCGGAGTCGCATCGCGCGAGGTCCGAGGATGTCAGCGTGGCGGCATGCTATCTCGGAGGATATCTCGGAGGGATGTCCGCGTGGCGGGCTACCAACGGCGACGGCCGACGGGAGCGATCCTCTACAGGCCCACGCAGGTGTGCTACATCGCCATGATGTCGTACACCGGTAGGGGGAGGGTCTCGAGCGCGAGACACGTCATCGTCGACGGGCGCACGCCGTCCATGTTCACCTTCTCTCCGAAGAGCTCTTCGCAGAACGCGGTGGCGTGGTCGAACATGCGCTGCCATTCGCGCGCCTTTTCGGCCGTGACGACCACGTCGGGCGCGCCGAGATATGAGCTCCCGAGCTGCCAGGGGGCGCTCCAGACTCGACGCTCCTGCAGCTTGGCTACCTGGCTCGCTGACAGGCGCGGGAAAAGCCGTTGGATGAGCTCGCATTGCGCCTCGCTCGTGTGGCTCTGCCCCGAGAGCTCGAACTGGCGCAGCAGCTCAAAGTCGTAGAGCACTTCCTTTGGAAGGGTGCTGATCGCCTCACGCTGCGCCTGCCTCCCTAGGTACGAGTACGCGTGCCGACTTGCGGGCAGCGACTGCTCAAATGAGCTCGCAGACGAGCTGACTGGCGAGGATCCCTGTGGGGAATGGGATCCCTGTGGGGAATGGGATCCCTGTGGGGAATGGGATCCCTCCTCATCGAAAGGGCGCACTTTGGAGTAGTCGAACGGCGCGGGCGCGCGGCGCTCAGGCGCCGGCGCCGGCACGGGCATGGTCCCGTTGGTACGTGCCTGTGGGAAGAGAGAGGGCGCCGTGGTGAGCACTTGCATGCAGAGCGAGCTCGGCACGGGCATGGTCCCGTCGGTACGGGCCTAATGTCATCAGGGGTCATCAGTGATCATCAGGGATCATCAGGGGTCGTCAGGGGTCATCAGGGGTCATCAGGTGTCATCAGGTGTCATCAGGTGTCATCAGGGTCCCGTCGGTGCGTGCCTCGCAGAAGCCATCGTACGCATGATTGTAGATGGCGTAGGCTTCGGCTCGTCCATGGCAGGCCGCTGTGATGCGACACGAGCCTATCTCGACTAGGTGCGCGGGTACCCACACGCGGCGCCCGTCGCGTCGCTGCACCGAGACGGATCGCGGCCCGCTCGCGCAGCCGGCTTGGAAAGCTGGCAGGGCGTCGCGGTAAGTAAGTAGACCAAAGGCCTCGCGATACGCGCGCGTCGGCAGCCACGAGTAGTGTGTGCGAGGGTCGCCCTGCACACACACCGGACACGCAGAGAGAGAGAGAGAGGGAGGGAGAGGGAGGGAGGAGAAGCAGAGAGCGGTCAGAGCAGGCGGGGGTCGTCAGGGGTCATCAGGTGGTCATCAGGGGTCATCAAGGGAGCGGAAGGAATGCTCCTCCGACAAGGGGCGTGAAGGCGCAAGCGAGGAGGAGGAGCGGCGGCGTCGGGGAGTGGCGCGCACATCAAGCTGCTCGACGAAGCCGTCATGCATGCGCTTCATGCCCACTGTCAGGTCGAGCACGAACGAGAACACGGCAGCGTCCTGCAGGGGTATGTGCTTGTACCAGGAGTGTGCGGAGGCGGCCCAGCGCACAAACTTGGCGATCTGCACGCCGGTCACGCGCGGCATCTTGCGCAGCTCACGCAAGTACTCGACCCACTCGCACGAGAGCCCGCTGCACGTGATCCGCAGGCTCCTGTGCAGCCGCGGCGGCGCGTTTGGGCCCGGCGCGCCCGTGAGCCTCATCGGGAAGGTGCGAGAAAGCAGCCCCTCCCACAAATGGTCGGCGCAGTAAAGGTCGTCCTTGCAGTAGAGGTCGTACATGTCTTTGCAGCAGCAAATGACGCTCACCACCGACTCGGGTGGCAGCATCTGCACGATCCCGAGGAAGATATCGCACGGCAGCCCCAGAGGGATCGGGAAGCCCACCTTGGGCTCCAGCGGCGCGCGTTCCTTCTCGGTGCCGTGTTTTGAGCGACCCAGTGTCTTCTGCACAGCACAAGAGATGGTCTGGTGGATGATCATCCGTGGTGGCGGCATGCTTTTGGGTGGAGACGGCCAAGAGCGTCCCTGCCGCTTGGATTATTCCTGGGCTCCAATCGGGCGATGTGGGCTGACTTCGAGTCCGTTTCTGACGCAACCATCAACTTCCGTAGTCAGTTTCGTCGCGGTCCCACCGCGGTTTCCACAATCCCGGTCCCTAACGTGTCTTAGAAAGGGGGGGGGGAGTAAGTGCACTCGCTCACTCGTGCGCCGCCTTGGGCCGGTATGTGGCATTCGGTCCGGCCGAAGTGATGTCTGATGAAAACTTGTAGTTGAGCGCCATGATGAGCGCGTGCGTGCGCGTCACATCTTGCCAATTCGCTCTTGTGTTGGCAATGTGTTGGGGGTAATATGGCATGGATGGGTGCATACGGGTGTCCCGCGTGTACCGTTATGTGTACCGGCTCCCCCTGGTGTTTTTTTACGGGGAGCCGGGACACGCACACGACTTCACACGACTAAACACACGATAGACGATTAACACACGACGAGACACGACACTCGGTTGCTTCACACGGGCACAGACGAACCCCCCGGGGGACGAACCCACGCAATCCCCAATCAAAAACCAGACTCAGCACTCACGTCCGACGCACTCGCTCGACGCGAAGCCATGAATACCCGGTACATTTTGAACCGCACACCATGTTGTCGAAGTCAAGGACTACACACAACAGATGCGCCCGCGTGGCTCATGTGTGCGATGTGTTTATGTGTTTATGTGTCGTCACGCGGCTTGTTCGTCGGGTTGGCGTAGGTGAGCTTGGGGCAGCCTCTGACGCCACCGACGTGGTAGAGACGCGGGTGTGGACGGAGCCCGCTCGCCGTCGTCGTGTACCCGCTGAGCCCTTCTGCGAGCATTTGGCAGATGAAGCGTGTAGGCGCCATGTCGGGCACGTTTTGGCGCACGATGGGCATCACACTCAGCCCGCCGTGGTCCAGGGCTTGGTCTCGGAAGCTCACATTCGAGCTCGCCGCGAGCTCATCGAAGAGTTTCTCCGAGCCGTTTTCGAAGCGCACGGCACACGAGCGGAAGACCTCGAGCGCGCGGCCGAACGCGCCGTCGAGGGCGCGCCGTGGCATCCACACAATCCAGTCGCCCATTCGGCGCGCCGTGTCGAGCGGATGGAAGCAGTACGGGAGCAGCGGTACGAGGATAGCGAGGTCCGGTCTCATAAAGAGCACGGACTCAAAGAGCTGGGCGCTGTCGTGGGCGCCATCGGCATCGTCGAACTCGTCCGGGCATCCGAGCTGCTTGCAATGGAGAGATCTCCTCGCCTCGTGCTCCAAGATCAGCCGGTAGATCGCGTGCCGACTCGCAAGCTGAGGTGGGTGGGAGGCAATCAGAGCTGACGAGAAAGGCAATCTGAGCTAGTTGCTTAATGAATAGATCAGCCGCTATAGGTCGCGTGGCGGCTCGCAAGCTGTGTCCGAGGGCCATCAAGGGGCCGCCATCACAGAGGCTTTTATCAAAGGACATCAGACGCCATCAGAGGCCATCAGAGGCCATCAGAGGCCATCAGAAGCCATCAGAAGCCCCATGTTCACCTGTCCCAGGGCCGTCGGTAGGGCGCACACGTTGATGTACGTGTCGCACGGCGAGCGCGGGGGGACGCGAGGATGACGAATGTACTCACAGTCAGGCACCCTTCGAATCACATCGACTGTGGCAGTCGCAGGCCCGCGTATGCTCCCATCAAAGTTCATCAGCATGCCATCGCTGCCAACGAGCTCAACATTGTCAGGCGCTGCCCCGAGCACCTCGAGAGCGACCACAACCCTTCTGTGAATGAGGCTGTGAATGTGATGCTGCTGCTCCGCGGCAGCCGTTGGCGTCGACGGCGTCGGTGACGTCACAGTCGGTGGCGCCTGATGTGTTCGGTAATGTGTTCGGTGGCCACCGCGCTGCACCGGCCGGTCGTCCTCGAGCCGCAAGTGTGCAAACACCGTCGTGCGAGCACCCACGGCGTCGATGAGATGGCCGCGCACTGTCTGGTACACGAGCTGATGCGCAAACGTGCGCGCCAGCCCCCCCAGCCCGAAGGCGAGGCGAGGCACGCGCGAGGGCTTTCCCTCCAGGGTGGTGCACACGGCGCGAGCCATCGCCCTGCAAGAAGCTGCATCCGTCCCGACACCCGTAACGACGTCCGTAACGACATCCGTCCCGACGTCCGTTCCGTTGCCCGCTGGAGAGATCTTGCTTCGTTGAGTGCTCGCTGTGCTCGTCGTGTACAAGAAAGGGCTGTTCGCCCTAGGGCTCGCTCCCCCTGCGCCCACGACACGCGAACCGGCACGTGAGCCATTACGTGGCCCGTCACGAAGCTGCCTATGCGCGGCGTGGCCGGCAAGCCGCTTTGTTTCGTCAGCCAGCCGCTTTGTTTCGTCAGCCAGCCGCTTTGTTTCGTCAGCCAGCCGCTTTGTTTCGTCAGCCAGCCGCTTCGTTTCGTCAGCCAGCCGCGTCGTTTCGTCAGCGTGCCGCTCCGTTTCGTCAGCGTGCCGCTCCGTTTCGGCAGCGTGCCGCTCCGTTTCGTCTGGAGCGAAGCGCCGTGGAGGGCAACTGAGCCTCGACGCGTGCGCGGGGGTAGCATTCTGGAACGCACGGCACTCCGTCTCGGAGGGTCGAGGAAGCGGCAGTGCGACCGCGAGCAACGGATCCTGTAGCACGGACACTGGGCGCGCTGCCCGCGACGGCGCCTCATGCGCTGCCCGTGCGACTGCGCGAGATTCGAGCTCGAATGGGCGAGATTCGACGCGAGATGTCGAGGCGCCGTCACTGGCGCCAGGGCTGAGTAGGAGAGTGTCTGCGTCGGCTCGAGCATACCAGTGGAAGTGGCCATGGCTGCGAGAGCCATCCCACTTGTAGAAGCAATGCGGCCAGAGCGGCTGGGTCCACAGGAGGTTAGGGCTCGTCTGCACGAAGATGGCGTTTACAGGTGTCTTGGTGCGGGCCTCGTACGCCACCGTAGCTTCGTGGCAAGCACGCGCAAAGTCGCGGCCGCTTGCGTTCTGTTCTCGCAATGGCAGCAGTACGCTCCGCACGCCCAGGCTACCGAGCAAGTTGATGCGAGACGAGGCGATGGACAGTGGAGACGCTTCAGACGGTATGCACATCGCCACGACTGGGATCGCGAACGACGCGC
>PJAB01002167.1:0-10169 GCA_002887195.1 Chrysochromulina parva | reverse complement strand
GACCTGTTCCGTTGTGCCAACCGTGTGGAGGTCATCCCCTCTTAGTGAGGAAGAGCTCAGTGAGCTACCCGAGTGTGTGTTGTGTGAACGCCTGGTACGGCGCGCGGAGCGCGGCGTGATGAATTCCAAAGAAAAACCTGTTCACACGGCGGTCGTCGAAGCTGACGCGTCGTCTAGAAAGCACGCGGGCGGAGCATCGACGAAGGTGCGGAACCTCTCGAGCGCGCAGCATTGCTGCCGTTGCCTCCATTACGTGCAGGCGCTCTCACTGACGGCGGCGGTGCGTGTGTGGCATCTCTGCACCGCGCAGGCCTCTATCCCGCCACCCGGTTTCGACCATGTTCTTTGGTGGACTCCCACCCGGCTTCGAGGATGCATTCGGCGGCGGCATGCCAGGGGGTGGCCGTGGGCCCCGCAAGCAGGTAGACACGACGAAGCTGTACGATGTGCTCGGCGTAGAGAAGAATGCATCTTCCGACCAGATCAAGAAGGCCTATCGCAAGCTCGCTGTCAAGAACCACCCGGACAAGGGAGGTGACGTCGAGGCGTTCAAGGAGATCCAAAAGGCTTTCGATATCCTGGGCGACGACGCCAAGCGCGAGCGCTACGACCAGGGCGGCGAGGAGGCGGTGGACGGCGGCGGCGGTGGCGGCATGGATCCCTTTGCGGAGATGATGGGGCGCGGGCGCGGCCGGGCTGGGGCGTCCCGGGCCAAGAAGGGCGAGAACATGGTGCACCCGCTCAAGGTGACGCTCGACCAGATCATGAAAGGCAGCTCTCGCACGCTGCGGCTAACGCGCAAGGTCATCGACAAGCAGAAGGGGGTCGAGCAGTGCTCCTCGTGCGGCGGGCGCGGTGCGAAGATTCAGACCATCCGTATGGGTCCGATGATCCAGCAGGTGCAGAAGACCTGCGACGCGTGCGGCGGGCAGGGCATGATGTACCGGCAGGAGAAGAGGCAGGAGACGCTCGAGGTGCACATCCCCAAGGGCGCGCCCGACGGGCACAAGGTCCACTTCTCCGAGAAGGCCGACGAGATCCCTGATGGAGAGGCGGGCGACGTCGTCTTTGTGCTCCAGGAGCAGCCGCACCCCGAGTTCAAGCGCAAGGGCGACGACCTCTTCATCGAGCGCGAGATCTCGCTGTCCGAGGCGCTGTGCGGCTTCGCGATGGACCTGACGACGCTCGACGGGCGCAAGCTGCTCATCAAGACGGAGCCGGGCGAGGTCATCAAGCCCGTCGCGTATGACCCGCTCGGGGAGGCGCCGGAGAGCGCGACGTGGTCGGTCTTCGAGAACTCGGACTGCCCGTCGCTCGAGAATGCGGCGGTGGCGGAGACGGAGGACCTGGCCGTGTGCAAGAAGGCGGTGTCAAAAGGACAGCTCAAGGGCAAGGGGATCGGCTGCTTTGTCTGCCGGAACGGCAAGACCGTCTTCAAGCAGTGCACGACAGAGCAAGCGATGGAGGCAAAGGCGCCCTCTTCGGGCGCGACACTCTACGTGCTGCAGGACCCGGAGGCGACGAAGGACACGCGCATGATGATGGCGGTCAAGGGCGAGGGCCTGCCGCGCCTCAAGGCACCGTTCGAGAGCGGCAACCTCTTCATCAAGTTCACGATCGAGTTCCCCACCTCCATCTCCGTCGCTGACCTTCCCGCCCTCAAAAAGCTGCTCGGGCCCCCGAAGATCGTGGCGAAGAGCAAGGAAGGTGACGACGAAGTCGAGGTCGTCAACCTGACTTCGATGGACCCGGTCGCCTCGTTCAAGGAGTACCAGCCGGCCGAGGAGGAGCACGAGGACGAGGGCGGCGGCGGCGGCGGCGGCCAGCGCGTGCAGTGCGCACAGCAGTGAGGAGGTGAGCGGTGAGCGCCGCTCGCGCCGGCGCCGCCGATGGGGGCGGCGAGGATGAGGACGAGGAGGCGTCCGCGCTTCGTCAGCTTCGTCAGCTTCGTCAGCTTGGGACGGCGAGGATGAGATGGCGACGGTGGCGGCAGCGTCGGACCGACGGGGCGGCTGCAGCGGCGGCGGCGGCCAGAGGCAGTAGTGGCTTGCCGAAAACTCGAGCCGAGGCATGCGAAAGGGTGTGCGCTCGATACGGAGCTGCGCGGAGGGGAGCGATCGGGGGAGCGATTCTGTGGCACGTTGAGACGTCTGAGGGACAAGGGGATTTGTGGAAGTAGCAGGACGGCGACGCGGACAATCATGGTCAGCGGCCGGCCGGGACTCGTTTTGCGGTCAGTATCGAGGCAGATTCCACAGGTGCTCGTACGGCGTTCGAGCGCAGCCGCAGGGTACGCTTAGCGCGCTGCGCGTATGCGGTCTGTTACTCTACCCTTGACGGATCGTCTCCGTAAAATCATTTAAAAAAATCGGAGTTACCGACCGTTATTCTATGACGCAGGATGTCCCGGCTCCCGGCCCTGCGCGCTACACGCTAGAGGCTATCTACCTTCCAAACAAAAATCTATGTGACCGCGATACAGCACGATCGTCCGCGAATGTATCGACTATTCCGCATGGACCGATCTTAGACATTCGCGCACGACCGATTCGCATTCGGGGGTGTGTCCCCCGGCGCGCCCGCGGCGCCGACCGCGCCGACCGGCGTCGTGGCGTGGAGCTGTACCGATGGCTACCTGGCGTGGTCTTCTTGGCGTGTTCAATCTCTGAGCGACTGCTGGGCGTCACCGGCTCCATAGGATGGTACGGATCCATCTCGCTCGTCGTACCGGTTCCATGACGGAGCCCACTCAAGGAGATCCTCGGTCGGGACCACATTCATCGTGAAGCCCGCGGCCACGAGGGTTTCATAGGCCTTCCACACGTCTTGCGGGATCGGCTGGGCGATTTGAAACTCACGTGGCGGCAGAGCGTACAGCCGAATCCGCTGCATATCGCCCACCATGATCGCGATGAGCACTTCGGCTGGCACGCCACTGCCAGCAACGCACGCGTCGAGGCTCAGAGCGGGGCTCGAGATCACCGCGTCCACCTCGGGCCACACACGCTTCACGGTGGCCCAGGTTCGACGCTCCATGAACGGCTTTTGCACGAGGACGACGCGCTCGCAAGCGAGACCGTGCGAGGCCAGCAGAGCTCGGGAGAGCGAGACGTTCTCCCCCGTGTTCCTCGCGTCGGCTTCGACGAGCACCTCGTCTTTGGGTACGCCGCACCTCTCGACCGCCTCGCGCGCGAAGATGACTGCCTCGGGCTCGGCCCACCCAAGAAGATTCGCACCGGAGTGTGGACCAGTGCCCATTCCGCCAGTGAAGCACAGCCAGCCACCCAGCTTCTTGTGGAGCTCGGCCGCGTGGCGTGCCACTCGAAGGTCCGACGAGCACAGGCAGAGCACTCCATCCCATGGATGGCCGTCCAGCCGCTCGAGGCACTGATTCATGTGCGCGAACGCGTAGATCGCCTCTGCGGCCTTGCACGTGGCCGGGTCATCCAGCCCCTTGAGGCCCTCGATCCCGCCGCCGGCCTGCCGACCCGCAAGGGTCTGGTTGCGAGCCACGCGTCCCAAGAGCTCTCGCGTGTACATAAGCTCTGGGTGAGTCGGATCAAGCACGGCGCTTTGAGCCGCCTCGCAGCGCGTCCAAAGCGTCGTCGCCTCGGCAGCAAGTTTCGGCCCGCCATTCGCAACGAGCACCTCGCCCAAACTGACGAGCGTCCGTAGCGTACGCGGGTGCTCCGCGCCGAGCGCCTTCGTCTGCGCCGTCGCCGTGGCCCTGAGCAGCAGCAGCGCTGGCGACTCGCCCACTCGCGCTTCAGAGTCCTCCACTGGTCCGTGTGACTCTTCGACACGGTCCACGGCAGGCTCCTCGCGTCGCCCCATGAGCACGCACCTCTGATTGAGATTGAAATTGAGATTGAGATGGCAATCAGAGGTCGAGGTAGGCTCCTCGCGTCGCCCCATGAGCACGGCGCGCCGCCATGCCACCTCGAGCGTGTCTGGATGCTCGGGCCCCTGCACGCGAATGCGGACCTCGTGTGCGAGCCCATAGAGCTCCGCCGCGCGTGCGTGATCACCGCGCGCCTCGAGCGCCATGGCCAAGTGCACCTGTGCGCGCTCGGGCAGCTCAGATGAGCTGGTGGCACTCAAGGGGCACTGAACGGCAATCCACGGCAATGGGTGGTCATCACCTGTGCGCTCAGGCAGCTTGGGTGCTCAGGACCGAAGCTGCTCTCCAGCGCGGCGCGAGTGCGTGTCGCGAGCGCCTCGGCCTCCTCATACCTCGCCACGTACGAGCCGTCGACCCAGAGCGCGATCAGGTTGAGGGCCGCGAAGCACGTGTCCACGTGCGCTGCGCCCAGCACACGTGCCTTCACGGCGTAATTATCCGCCAAGAGGGGGCAAGCATTCGCGTAGTCGCCACGTTCCTTGAGGGTCACGCCGAGGTTCATCGCGGCCATAAGCGTATCCGGGTGTTCGGAGCCGAGCCGTCGGCGCTTCTGCTCAAGATTCGCTCGATACAGCGCTTCGGCCTCCCGCAGCTTCGCCTGGTGCAGCAGCGCACTGCCCAGGTTCATGGCACAGATGAGAACAGATGGGTGAGCCTCTCCCAACAGCCTCGTGCGTGCCGCGAGGATGGGCCGATACTGCGCCTCCGCCTCGGCGTGGCGGCCCTTCGTGAGCGCAGCACCCGCGAGCTGCATAGCCGTCGCGAGCGTATCGTGGTGTTCGTTGCCGAGCACGCGCCGCTGATCGTCAAGGAGTGCCACGTACAGAGTCTCGGCGGTCGCCGTTTGTCCCTGGGCTTCCAGCAGCACCCCAAGGTTCATGCGCGCGCCAAGCGTGTGCCGGTGCTCCGGCCCGTGCACCATGGCGGCGACCTCGAGGTTGGCCCGCACCACCGTTTCCGCCTCCGCGTACAGGCTGCACGCCGCAAGCGCGGCGCTCAGGGACACTCGAGCGGCGAAGCGCTGGGTATCGTCCAGTGGAAACTCATTCGTGCGACGGCACCACTCGCGCGCCATGACGAGCTTGTGTCTCCCCGTGTACGGCAACTTGCACGTCAGGCACAGCTGCCAAGAGCTCCACGACTTTGTGCGCTCTTGCTGCGCGGCCGCTGCCCGCACGGCGCAGGCCGAATGAACCATATGAGATGTGCCTCGGCACCCGCAGCCCATCGACAGCAGCTCCGTCTCGGCCGATGGCTCCAAACAAATGTAGCATGTCGGCGTCGATGCGATCAGATTCTCTGGCTTCACTGCGATCGTGCGCGGCGTGGGCAGGTTTGGCAAGAGCACTGCGATTCGTCCGGGCGGTGGCCCTTCGGCGGTGTTCGGCTGAATGACGCCACTCTGGCCGTTGAGGGACGCGTCGCCACGTAATCCGGTGAGCGTCACATCATCGCCGGGCTGAAGCGACATGTGCCCTTCCAGCCAGGACGTGCAGTGAGTGTGAACGAAAGTCGCACAACCGGCGGGCACTGTGTACTGTGTCTACAGTACAGTACTGTACTTCATACTCGATATTAGAAAGATTTTCGTACAGGCATTTAAGCACACGTCCCCTCTAAACCGCCGGGGCGGGCCCAGCACTCTACAACCGGGTTTTCGAGAACCGTAACCGGCGCCGCCTACGACAGACTGCAGCTAGGAGCAACCGCGCCGATGCGGCCGCCACACCACATGCGCCACACGCAGCCCACTGTCTTGCACTGTCAACCCTCTAGCCTGGAAGCACGTTGGCGATCTTGGATGCCATCTCGGATCTGGTCTCTACGCGGCATTCGTTGCGCCTCGCCCACACATGAGTCCACACGCCCCTGGGTGTCAGCGTTGTGCGTGCCCCACTCTGGTCCTACTCACTGGTCCCACTGGGAGGCCACACGCATGTGGTGTGGAAGGGTGCAAGAAGGGCCCAGCATTCACAGCATGTGGCCTCCCAGCATTCACAGGTGCACGAAGGGCCCCAGCATGTATGGCTCAGCACCAAGCGCAGCCGCTGTAAGTGCACCCACGCGGTCGCACGGCCTCGTCCGGCCTCTCTCGCATCGGCAGCTTCACTCCATTGGGGCGCTCCATCAGCACACGCGCAAGTAGCAGATACCATTGGTGGCACCGCAGAGACGATATTGGCTCACCTCGAAGCGGCCCTCGAGCCTCTCGGGACCGCTGATGAGGTCTTCGCGCGTGAAGCTGTTCAGAGGGCCGAGCGCGCGCCCATTCTCGCCGTTGTCGCGCACAAAGTTCTTGCCCGCGTTCTTGGGGTCGACCAGGGACAGCGGGCAGCCCAAGCACATCCCGCAAGAGAGGTTGAGCGTGTCCTCGTCGACGGCCGAGAACTTGAGGCAGCGAACGGCGGGGCACGGATACGGAATGTAGCACGGCATAGCGCAGCACAAGATCAACGCCGGGCAGGGGTTGATATCGGCGTCAAACCAGAACATGGGCGTGCCTGTGCATGAAATGTAGAAGCCGTCGAGGTTGCGGGCGCTGTTCTTCCACTCGTAGTCGGGCATGAAGCCGAAGGCGTGCACCGATTCGTGCTTCTTCCCTTGGGGCGCGGCAACGCCCATCGCCGGCTGGGGGCTGGCATACACCGGCTGAGCCACCGCAATGGCCGGCGCCATGGGCTGGGGCTGGCCGTACATCTGCTGGGGCTGGCCGTAGTACATCTGCTGGGGCTGGCCGTACATCTGCTGGGGCACGGGCTGCGCCACCGCGACGGCCTGAGCGACCTGGGGCTGGCCGTACATCTGCTCTTGCTCTTGGGGCTGCACGACCTGGTGAGACCAGGGACCCCAGGCTTGCGTTTTTGAGAGTGGTCGCCTTCGTTCGCTTGCCACGTGAGAACGTTAAAACACGACGGACGAACGTGTGAACGTTAACACGACTGACGCGACAGCCGGAGCTACGGTACTGTGTGTGCGAATGAAAACAGGACCACACAGTACAGCGGCGCTCATGCAAGCGCGTCCCCGGGGGGACGCTTAGGACGCGCCTGTACATGTACAAGACTGCTGGTACTCTTGACCTCGTGGAGCGTGTCGACCGCGTCGATCTCGATGATGTCCGGGACTTGACCCTTGTTGTGCATCTCAAAG
This sequence comes from Chrysochromulina parva, assembly GCA_002887195.1. Taxonomy (NCBI): domain Eukaryota; phylum Haptophyta; order Prymnesiales; family Chrysochromulinaceae; genus Chrysochromulina; species Chrysochromulina parva. Next base: position 3,118 of record PJAB01002167.1, on the reverse strand, counting down.
ACTGTGCCGGCAGCATGAAAGTGGATTCCACCGACAAAGTTCACTAGAATTCCTAATAACAGGGTCATACCTTCCTACGTCGCGCAAAAGCGTTCTTCATCTTCGCAAGCTTCTGGCGCATGCAAGGTAGCCGTCTGCACCACCCTTGGCCTGGCCCCCGAGCGCTGACGCGCATGCTCATCGCGCGCTCCCTGCCCAGCGCCATGATTGGCCCCAGCCCCGCAGCGCCCGAGCCATCCGCCAAGCAACTGCGCTGGGCGCGCACGCGCGCGAGCCAACCCAGTGGCCGCACGCCTGCGATCGATGTCGTGCGACTCATCGCGCGCTATCCGCCTGCACGCCTTCCAACGCAGTCTACATCCTGAGACTACAAGACACCAAACCCGAGAGCCTCAAGATCATGCTGCGCCTTCTGATCGTCGCATTACCACTCATCGTCGCCTTGCCGGCGGTGTTCGACGAGCAGGAGGTCAATGCCCTTCAGTTTGAGGTGCAATCTCCGCTTCGGTTCGAGGTGCGATCTCCGGCCGAGTCCCGCCCTCGTCTCCCAGCCGCCACGCCAGATCAACACAAAAGCCCCGCCACACACTATACACTCCGCGCGCGCGCACAACACCCAAGCGCACCCCTCGATCATGCTCGAGGCGCGGCGCGTCGGCGCGATGCTCATCCCGTCCGCCGGCGTGTACCCCTGCCTGCACTCACCCGCCGTGTAGCGCCACCTCAGCGAGAGCAAGGATTCATCATGGGTTGTGCTCTGCATCCCCAGCGCCTCTGCTACACCTTCATCTTCATCTTCACTGCACACACCACACACACACACGTTACCGCCTGCCGCACTCCAGCCCGCTGCAGCTCCAACGCCCTGCCCCAGCTGAGATACATTCCTCGTGCCTGCGCGCAGCCATCGCAAGGCAAGCCCTCATATGGCGAGCTCCTCGAGACGGATGCCTTCAAGTCGAACACCATCGAGTGGCTCGACGGCATTATCGTCCATAAGTCAGTCGTGATCACCATCGTCCCCACCTCGGCTGTGATCAACGCGGCCAGCTTCCCCGCCTACAAGCAGATGATCCAGGGCGGCATCGCCAACTCCAAGCACAACCTCGGCAAGGGCCAGCTCTCGACCATGCCCCTGAAGGAGCTTCAGTCGATCCCGGTCAACATCACGTACGCCGACGTCAAGTACTCGTTCCGCATGACGCCCAAGGCGCCTGACACGATGGTCCTCAAGATGGGAGCGCCGTCGATCGAGGTGCGCTACCGCGAGCAGGCCGACGGTTCCATCTACGCGGCCTGCGCAGTCGAGTCGCACCAGCTTTTCGTCAAGGAGGAGGCCCTCGGCCTTCGCAAGGTGCTCGATGGCGTGGCCGTGCTCCTCTCGACCCTGTATGACACGCGCTCGGACATCACCGGCAAGCTCAAGCGCTGCACTGTTGAGGACGGCGCCAGCGTCAAGAAGGGCGAGACGTTCCCGGAGGCCAAGGCGATGAAGATGATCATCACGCTCAATGCGACAGAGAGCAGCGTGATCAAGCACGAGGGCGACGTGATCAAGCACGAGAAGCCCGCGGGCTCCATCATCAACCAGGGCGACCTGCTCGCCTCCCTCACGCTCGCGGACCCGCCCCGCGTCGAGAAGATCGGCAAGTTCAGCGTGACCCTCGAGTACGCGACAGGCGAGGAGATGGTCGCAGGCTCCGCCACGCTCAAGCGCTTCCGTAAGGCGCAGAAGACGCTCGAGCTCGTGATGGACGGCTACGTGCTCGACGCCGAGCCCGCGGTGCAGGCCATGCTCTCGGCGATCGCGTCGGTCAACCTGCCCATCGAGGAGATTGCTGTGGCGTCCGCTCTCCGCCAGAAGATGCTGCTGGAGCTCGATGCGATGATGCAGAAGGTGTACGCCGCCACGCTCGCCGAGCACGTGAACGGCATGGACTCGACCGAGACCACCACCCTCGTGACCAAAGCACGTGAACGGCATGGACTTGACCGAGATGGTGGTGACCAAGCTGCGTGCCGTCGTGGAGGCGAGTACGTCAAGTCGCTCTTCGAGTCGAAGCAGGCCAACGTGCGCATCACCATCGCGCCCGTGACGGCGCAGATCGACAAGCACGCCATGTGCGCCCTCCTCTCGCGCTACGTCAACGTCAAGAGCACGTTCGTCGACATGTCGACCGACCTGGCGGTGGGCGCGCTCGTCAAGGCGTACCCCAAGGACCACCAGAAGGTGTACGCGATGGCCTTTGCGCACGAGCAGCTCAAGGGGCGCAATCTCCTCGCGATCTCGATGCTGGGCCAGCTCTCGGGCTTCCCGGAGCGCTTCGGCGTCGAGCCGCTGTGCACCCTGCCGCCGGCGCTCAACGTCGTCGTGACGCTCTCGCAGCAGATGCCCGGCGCCGCCGGCATGGAGGTCGCCCTGATCGCGGCCAAGTTTGGCCTGATGAAGGCCGAGAAGCCGCTCGACGAGGCCGTGTGCGAGCTCAAGTCGGCCATGGAGGAGTTTGGCGCAACCTCGACACCCTTTGTCGGGGATAAGGTGCTCCTGCGGGGATGCCGTCAGCCTCCTCCGTCACCGCCTCCTCTGTCACCGCCTCCTCTGTCACCGCCTCCTCCGTCACTCGAGGAGCTCTTCAATGCGGGCACGATCGGGGACGCCGACGTCAAGTACTCGTTCCCGTTGTACGACCAGACGAACGCGAGCGAGGACACCACGGGCGAGCCCGTCGAGAAAGCGGCAAACTCGGACGGTGTGCCTTTGCAGTGGGTGGAGTGCTTCGATGGAACACTCGTGCTGCTTCTCAGTCTCGCGCTGCTCGTTTGGGCAACTTGCGTCAAAGCGACAAAGCAAGAACGGTCCGGCCCAAACGAGCACTTCGCGGTCTGGTCGAGGCGCAATGCGCGCTCCTACCGTGACAAGTGGCTCAAAGTGGCCTTGCTTACGCTCTTGGTCCCTCGGGTTGCCGACGCATATCACGACGCACAGAACGCCTACTTTTTGGGATTGGGGTAGTTTTCAATACAAGAAAAGGGAATTTTCAATACAAGATATCATTATATATCATCATATATCTTGATTATATCATTGTGTATCATGTGTATCATGATCATGTATCTC
>PJAB01002166.1:0-10180 GCA_002887195.1 Chrysochromulina parva | reverse complement strand
ATCTGCTTGACGAGATCATTCCAATCACGGAGGTCGTTGATCAACTGGTACCAAGCAAGCCGCAGTCTTCGACGGCGGATGAACTTTTGGAGCTTCAAGGCCGCAGCTTTGCGAGTCAGCCTCATGTCCGACCTGAAGACGTCGGCTCGCATCAACACATCAACGAGGCCAAAAAAAAGGAAGCCCCTTCCTTTTGGGGGCGTACTGTACTACTGTACAAGTCAAGTCAAGTCAAGTGGGAGAAGCTACAAGTCAAGTCAAGTCAAGAGGGAGAAGTAGCTCCCGAGCAAGAATGGGCATGTATCTTAAATCTCATCTTCTGGCCTATTTGTGGTCAACATACCGCGCGGACGCTGGGCAAGCCCAAGGGCTGCACTGCGAGTAGGGCTACGAGGGCATCGTGCTGCTCGGCGCGTGCCGATGTACACGCGGCCTCAATCTGTGCCTTGGCTGCCGAGCAGCGCCAGAGGTCATCAAACTCGAGCTGGATCGGGTGCTCGGGGCTCACCGTCGGCGGCTGGTGGTGGCGCGGCACACGGCACACGAGCTTGGTGCCACCCGTGGGCACGCTGAGGGTGAGCGCGGTCAGCGGCAGAGCGAGCAGCACTTCCACACCGAGCGCGACCCCGGGAGAGGGCCTCACGAGCAGCAGGAAGTTGCGCGCGTGGTGCGCGGCGCTCAGCGGTGCCTCTGTCGCTCCGCCCGGCGCCTCAAGTTTGGGCCCTTCCGAGGCCGATGCCGCCGAGGGTGCGGGAGGTGCGACCACGAGCTTACCGTCGATGTCCTTGGCGGTCGTGAAGACGAGCAGCTGACACCTCTCCGGCTGGCGCATGTGCACCAGCAGCGAGCAAGGCAGCAGCTGACAGGTCAGACCCGGTAGCTCGAGCCGCCCTCCAATCGGCGGTGCAGCGCCCGCCCAGCCAGCCGGCTTTCCAAGCGTGCGCAAGTCCTCTGGGTAACGGAGCAGTAGGTTGCGAGCGTGGCGCGTCAGAAGGAAGGTCTGGATGGCCGCGCGCGTCGCCTCGAGCTCATCGCGGGGCGCGCGACGAGCAAGCGGCACCGCCTTGGCCTGTGCCAGTCGCTCGGCGGGTAGCAGGAGTGAGCAGTCGGAAAGGAGCTGGCCGAGTTTGAAAGAAGCGGTGAGCGGCAGCGGCAGCTGGCGGCACTCATACTCGACGAGATTGCCAAGGGACGCTGCGAAGCGCCCTTTGAGTGCGCGGCGCAGGTTGCGCGCGGCGCACGCTTGGGCAGTCTCGAGTAGGCGTGCATGACTCTCACTCAGGTTGGGTCGCGCAGAGCTGTCGTGTGTGAGCTCGAGCAGCAGCTCCACCGCCGACTGCACCGTCACCAGCCGCATCGCGCCGCTTCGGGCGGACGGCGCCGCGGCGCTCGGGTCGGCGCTCGCGTCGACTTTGCTCTCGACGGCCGTGCTCATGAGGTCCTCCTCGGGTAAGATCGGTTGCTTGGCGGCGCGCAGGAGTAGCTCGAGCAGTGCTTGCACCGCAGGCTCGCAATACTCGGCCGCGCCGTCCGCGGTCAGGCCAGAGCCCGAGAGCTTTGGCTTCGTCTTCGAACTGATCAGTTGGGCTAGTAGGCTCTCTGAGCGCAGCTGGCGGAGCGGCAGCAGCTTCGCCTGCTTGAGCAGCTCTGCGTGCCCAGTGAGCGCGGCGGGCTTGCCGCCGCCCGTGCTGCTTGGGGCGGTGCACCGGAGCGCCGAGAGGAGCGCACAGCAGGCAAAGAAGCAAGTGCGCTCATCGGTGCTGCTCAGTGCCCCGAGCACTGCGGCTCGTAGGGCGTTGCGCTCCGGCCCGCCCTCTGCAATCGGCATGACGATGCCGTCTGCGTTGCTGCCGCCGCTGCTGTCGCCGCCATCAAAGGAGCTCTCGACGGACTGGCGCGCGAGCTCGAGGGCGTCCGAGGGGGGCAGCAGCTCGAACTTTGAGAACTTCACGTCCGCGAGCGCGAGTCCAGGGTGCAAGAGCAGCGTGAGGATCGACATGAGGAGCGGCGGGTGGCCAAAGACGCTCAGGCAGTGCGAAAGCACCAGGAGCGCTACCAGCCGCGGCAGCGTCTGCTGCATCTCATGCGCCACCGCCTCGCTGCCTACCCGTTCGCTGGAAACAGACGCGAGCGGCTGCACGATGACGGGCATCACAAACTGCGAGAACAGCGCTGCGCGCAGCCGCGCGCAGAGTGGCTTCACGTTGGTAGCAGCAGCGTCCAGCACATCGTGCACGAAGTAGAGCTCGTCGAGCAGATGCTGCAGCTGCCCCTCCATACTCGAAAGCTCGCTGCTAGTCGGAGGCACTATGGTTGCGCAAAGTCCGTAGGGTCCGGAAGGCACGGGCGCGGCCGCCGGCGCGGCTGCCGGCGCAGCGGTGCGGCTCCCCATGCTGACCGCGGCGATGGCTTTGGTGAGCGCGGCGCAGTCGGACCGGAGGGAGGCGTTGAGCTGGCGCGGCAGCAGCGGCGAGCGCGAGATGAAGGCGCGCACGGCAGCGTCATCGACGCGGCAGATGGAGAGGACGATGGTACGAACTGCCGTGCGCACCATGCGGTCTTCGTGTGACCACAGCTTGAGCGCCTCCTCATAGAGCGCAAAGCGCGTCACCGTGCGCGGCGGGATCTGCTCGTGCACGGTGCTGCTCGCCTCGTCGTCGCCGGCGGGAGCAGCAGTTGGCTCGGGCTCCTCACTGATGAAGAACTGAACGGTGTCCTTGTCGAGGCGGAGCGCGATCGCCTTGAGGAGCGACACGTAGTTCGCGATGAGCTCTTCGTTGGTCAGGTCAAAGCCCTGGTGGCGGATGAGGTCGTTGATGTGGTTGTTGGAGAGGATGAAATAGACCGAAGGGCCGGCGTCGATGTTCTGGATGAGCAGCGAGAGGGTCTGCAGCAGCTGCTGCTTGACAGACGAGGGCGTGTCTTCCTGCTCGAGGAACCGCCAGAAGATGGCTAGCATGTTGTTCTCGAGAAAACACTCAAAGATGGCCGGGTCGTGCTGCTGATCGCCCCAGATGATGATTTCCGCGATATTCCGCAGCGACTCCACGATCTGCGATTGGTTGCGCTCATTGACCACGACCACGCGACTGAGCTGAGAATACAGCGAGCTCAGGTTGGCGAGGGTGAACTTGGTGCTTGGATCCTTGCCGGGCGGCGACTTTTGCTCGCCAAAGAGCGACGAGAAGAATGATGGGCGCGCCGGCGGCGGCGGCGGCGGGGGCTGCATCGATTAATATTCTTTTTGCCTTTCTTCGAGAGTTTTAGCGAGGAGAACGCTCTGAGGCAACTGGTTAATGTACGGGTCTGGTCTGCAAGAGTCGGGTCGAGACGCGCGGTTCCAAAATTGCCGACTCTCGATCACGGAGATATGAAGTTCTCTCTGTTGCCCTCGGTGTCGAGCGCGAGCCGCTCCGCTTCGGCGGCGTTGTTAGCTGCTTCACTCATCTTCAGCCCGTTGCAGCAGCTCGATACGCTCCTGCCCGTGCCGTTCCGGTCCGCGCCGGCCTTCGCGCGCGAGCTCTCCTCCGGCTCGGGCAGCCGCGTCAACAAGGACCCGAACTCGCTGCTTCGGCTCGGGCTGCCGAACCAGCCCAAGGGCCTCCGCGATGCACAGCTCAAAATCGAGGAGGCAGCCGACGGCGTGACGCGGCTGACGCTGCTCAATGCGGGCCAGGCGCTCAACTCAGCCAAGGGCTTGCTCAGTGGCCAGCGAGCAGCGATCCTCAAGTCGGTGCCAGACGCAGCGAGCGGCGAGAAGCTGTTCTCGACGATCGAGTCCAAGGTGTCCGATGCGTCATCAGCGATCACCAAGGGCGAAGCGACCGTGGCAGGGAAAGCGCTCGAGAGCGCGCTCCTCGACGTGTCGGCGCTCGAGGAGCTGATCGCGACGACATACAAGCAGGCAGCGCCGCCCGCGGAGTTTGCGAATCTGCCGTGGCTCAAGGGGCGTGCGACCGTCTCCATGGAGCTCAAGCGGCCCGACGGTAAGTTCAATGTCCAAGGCGACCTCTACGACAAGCTGCAGGTCTCGATGGTGGTCGACGGCTACACGTCGCCGATCACAGCCGGCAACTTTGTGGATTTGGTCGATTCGGGCTTCTACAACAACTTCAAGATCCAGCGCTCGGACGGCTTCGTGGTGCAGACGGGTGACCCGCAGGCCGAGGGCCGCCAGAAGCTCAATGGTTTCGTGCCCGCGGGTGCAAGCGAGGTGCGCAAGATCCCTCTGGAGGTTATGGTGGCGGGAGATAAGGGACCCATCTACGGTGCGACCTTCGATGATGATGGGCGAGGCGGCTACGCGGCGGCGCTCCCATTCAACGCGTACGGCGCGCTCGGCATGGCGCGCGAGGAGGTTGACCTCGACTCGGCCTCGTCGCAGTGGTTCTGGCTGCTCTTCGATTCGGATTTGACCCCGGCGGGTAAGAATCTGCTCGATGGCCGATACGCGTGCTTCGGGTACACAGTCGACGGGGCGCGGCTGCTGTCGGACGTCAAGGAGGGTGACATCATCGTCTCCGCCAAGGTCACCTCCGGCCTCGAGAACCTCCAAAGGCCCGCGGCACCGGTCGCCGCCGCTGCCCCCGCCGACTCGTAGGTACAGAGAGCGGAGAGAGAGAGAGAGAGAGAGCAATGGCTAGCTCAACGGCGGCGCGTCGGCATCGAGGAGGGCGCGGACAAGGGCCCGCTGCATGAAGACCACGTCCTGAGGCGCTCGCCAAAGGCACAAGACGCAGGAAACCGCAACCCCCGCAAACCCGCGCACGCCAAGTGCTGGCGCCATTTCACATGGTCACACACACGCTCGATTGCACGCTCGGTTGCAAGGCTCCGCCGCATTCCCATTCGGTGTCTCGACCCGTTTTTCCAACTTCACTCCCCCTACATGTAAGTCTGAAGGAAGTTTCGCGCAGATGAAAACAAGACGCTCCTGTACAAGAACAAGTTGAACGTTGAAGATGCGAGGGGTAAAAAGGGAGGGACCGAAAGGTCAGATCAGATCTCCGTGGTGCCTACCCGTGGACGATCCTTTCGGACGAAGGGCATGGCGACTGCGGCTTCCTTGTGGCCGTTGGAGCCCAACGTGTTGGCAGCGATCACCAACCCGGAGATCATCATTGGCACGATGGGATACCTCTTTCTCAAGCCGATTCTCAGGAACTCTGGCTTGGTCGACAAGAGGAAAGGCGCCTACAAGACCTCCATGATCCTGTACAACGTGCTGATGGCCGTCTTCTCGCTTGCGTGCTTCATCGCAACGACCGTGGCGCTCGGATGGGACCGTGGCTACGGCAAGCCGCTGCTGGACTGGGCGGGCGACACGCCGTCAGAGCTGTACACGAACAGCTGCCCGTCGCCTGTGTACAACAGCAAACTCTTCACCTACGCAGCATGGGCCTTCTACTATTCCAAGTACGTCGAATACCTGGACACGGCGTGGCTGGTGCTCAAGGGCAAGGAGGTATCCTTCCTGCAGACGTTTCACCACTTCGGAGCGCCGTGGGACGTCTACCTGGGCATCAAGTTTGCCAACGAGGGCCTGTGGATCTTCGTCTTCCTGAACGCCTTCATCCACACGGTCATGTACACTTACTACGCGATCACGGCCGCAGGCGTGCCGTACCCCGCCAAGCCGCTGATCACGCTCATGCAGATCTGCCAGTTCCTCGCGGGTTTCACCGTCGTCTACCCGTACAAGAACATCCCTTGCTTCCGCGCCAACCAAGGCATGATGATTTCGTGGATCTTCAACTACGCGTACGTGGGTGGCGTGCTCGCTCTCTTCATGCACTTCTTCTACATGGACAACTTTGGCGGAAAGAAGAAGGACTCAGGCGGCAAGGGCAAGGAAGCGGTGAAGGCGAAGGGCCAATAGAGACGCGGCAGCGCCGTGGTGAGCAGCGAAGTGGCAAAAGTGTTCGGTCGCGGGCGGAAGGAGCATTCGTCAGTATGTGGGAGCTGTGGAACTCAGGAAGGACGAGTGCTGCCACATGGACTGGTACCGGCATCGAAACAAGTGCATGCTGAGCGGCTAGCGGCTGGCCTCGTGCCACGCTTCCGCCCCGCATGCAAGCTTTCGCATGCAGAAGCGCGCGTGCCCCCCCAGTGGCCCTGTGCGCGCCCCAGTGGCCCTGTGCGCGCGCGGGTCCCTCACGGTCCCGTGGGAGGACGCCCGGCGCCAGCTACAGACGGCGCCAGCGACAGGAGGGTTTGCCCGGTGCCGTGTGTACTCTCTTGGCCCCATCCGCGCTCGACCACAGGTGACTCAGAGCAGTACGAATGGTCAAAATGGTCTCTTAAAAGGTGCCTGACACTTGCCGGTGAGTTCCATTCCCTGATCAAAGCGTGTAAATTGAAGAAGATCTCGAGAAGAGTGAGCTGACGCGCGCGCGCGCGGTGGTGATATTTTTATATTGCCCGCCCCGGCGTCCGCACGGTGCGGCCGGGGAGCGGGAAGGGCGATTGCATGAACCTGCATGTGCCTAGGCTTCCCAGATAAACGCGTGTACAGATCTAGAGACGAGTAATGAGCGCGGATCAAGGTCCGCACGAGTTTGCGATGGGTTGATGGAGAGCGAGGGGAGAGTCAGAGACTGCTGGAGAGCGGCGTGCAGGGGACACCTGGCCACCATAGCCGCACTCATCGGGGGTGCGCATGTCCTTGATCATATCAACTTCTTCACCTTGAAATAGTTGCGCAGGTAGCGGATTTGCCACAGACCCATGAGTAGCACGGCGAACATCATGCACACCTCCACCCACAGCAGCCGACCGCGCGTACTCGCATTCGTCGCGTGCTGCTGGTCGGCGCGTCGGCGCATGTAGATCATCTCCTCGTACACGTGGACGGCCATGTTGCGCATGCGGTCGAGCTCGGCCTCGATGGCCTCAATGTGTTCCTTTTTGGCGACCGTTTCGTGGTCATCTACCTGGAGCGCGAGCCTGATATTGATCATCACCTTGCGCTCCTCGCCTGCGCTGTTCGAGACGCAGATTTTGTGCATGCCAGCCGAATGTGCATGGACAGCGAAGTGCCCTGTGAGCTCCGAGTTGGAGAAGGCCACGCTACCCGATGGATCTAAGATTTTTAGCTCGCATGGCCTACCCGCGGAGCTGCTGAGGCTGCTGCTGCTGCTGCCGCTCGCACTCTCGATGATCTTGGAGTTGCTCGCAGTGATTTCCCAGTCGCCCGCGATGAGCGAGCGGTGCGGCACCGTCTCGTGAATGCAGCGCGTGCTTGCTCCCACGTCTGATGCGGGCGGCAACGTGAAGGAGAGGCCCGTCGCGCCTGTCGCTGCAGCCAGAATCGCGAGGAGGCCGCGCATTGGCGCGGGATCTCTTTCCGTTCACAAACTTGTCGGCCTCTGTCGGCCCCGAAGCCAACACAACACATACACACATACAAAGTCGGTGCCGACCTCAGCCGCAAGGTCAGTGCCGACGAAGAGCTTCGTCACGGAGCGCCATCCTGGGCATTTCCGAGGCGTGTGCAAGACCGCGTGTCCAATGGTGACGGCCTGCACCTATGCTGCCTGACCATTCCCTCGCCCTCTGGCTAGGACCCTGCGACCTAACGCACTAGCGGCCCCATTTCGCGTGCAGGCGGTCATCAAGAACAAGCGGAAGAAGACCCGGACCGTCCGTGGTAACGAGTCGCACGGCAAGGGCCGCATCGGTACGCGTCATCGCAGCTCTCTGCAGCATCCTGCGCGGCGGCACACTGCGCGCTCTGGCGCGCTGCTCGCGCTTTCACCGAGCGTGCAGGTTGCACACAGCGGTGCGTTCCGTGTCAAAGAGGCTGAGCGCAGCGTGCCCCCTTTGCCAAACGCAGGCAAGCACCGCAAGCATCCTGGTGGCCGCGGTAACTCTGGTGGCCAGCACCATCACCGCATCCTGTTTGACAAATAGTACGTGCCACGCCGCGCATGCGCTCACACTGCTGCTAGAAGCGCTGCCGCGCGCCGCCCTCGGCCGGTGCTGAGACGACGGTGGCGGCGTAAAACTGAGGAAGACAGCAGGGCGGCTGGAGCGCTGGACAGGAGCGGCGGCATGTGGACATTGCGAATCGCCGACGGTGGCTCCGGCTGCTCCGCGTGGCTCCTGAGGGTGGCGGCACAACCTGCGAGCGCGGGGTAGGGCACAGCCGGGGCACGTGGGAGGCGGCTCTGCGCGCGTGCCGCTTGTCTCCTCGTCTCTCTCTCGGTCGCTCTCTGACCCGATCGCGCCCGCCCACCATTTCTGTGCAGCCACCCGGGTTACTTTGGCAAGGTTGGTATGCGCTACTTCCACAAGCTGAAGCAGCAGTTCCACTGCCCGGTGATCAACGTCGAGAAGCTGTGGACGCTCGTCTCGGAGGAGGCGAAAACGAGCTGCCCTAAGGGCAAGGCGGTCGTCATCGACTGCGTGAAAAACGGCTACTTCAAGGTGCTCGGGGGTGGAGAGCTGCCCGACCAGCCGCTCGTGGTGAAGGCCAAGGTGTTCAGCAAGGACGCGGAGAAGAAGATTAAGGCGGTTGGCGGCGCATGCGTGCTTGTGGCGTAGAGAGCCCACATCCCGCGCGCGACCGGACAGGGCGTGTAGCGTCGCCGATTGCCGCGACTCGACGATTGACTTTCCCCGTCGTACGTGTATGTGCAATTTATTACCAGCTTCGTTTAAAGAAAGAGACCACTTCGGCGCTTTGAGTGAAAAGTGGATGGTACGTTTTCGCGGCTTGAACGTTGGTTGAATTCCGGAAAATCAATATGCGGGCTACGGGTCCTGCCTGATGCCTGTTCCGACCACTGTTGGAGTGCGCGCGGTCCGGTGTGCACGCGAGTCGCGACGCCGGGCCCGCCTTCGGCTCTTCTTCACGCCGTCTCACCCGCGCCCCTGCGAGGCTCCTGGCGCATGTACAGCCACGTCGTCGCCGCATCGACCGCGCGTCCAATTAGTTCGTGCGACCTCATGAACGTTTGCTGTCCATGAGCGTTTCATAGATGACGGCACTGCCACGCAAATGCACGGGCAGCTTCATGCGCTCGCGCGCGTCGCGCTTCGCCGCCTCGACCACCGGGTCCCCCACGTTCGACTCCGCATCGACAGTCTCGAGCTTTTTGTCGATGTTGGCCAGCGTCGTGCGAATCTCGTTGCGAAGCTTTGTTAGCTGCTTTCGCGACGACGGCGCCTCGCTCACCTCGCTCTTGCCAGTCCTCGTCGGATCGGCGCATAAGTCCATGAGCTTGAGGTTCAAGCCCTGCAGCTGCGCCATCTCAGCGCTGCTCGGGTCGAAGATTTCCTGCGACTGCTCATGCGCTGCCCACTTCCGGCGGAGTTGCTTCTCTTTATCGAGCTGCAGGGATGAGAAAGCGAGCAAGCCCTTGTGAGCGCACGGACGCAACTACTCGTTACGGCTGTGAAGAGTGTGGGCTACTGGGGCGCGCGCACCGTTTCCTTGTACCGGCGAGTGCTTAGGTCGTTCATGGGGTTTGGTGCCTCGGGCAACAGGGCGCTCGAAGGAAAAACAACTGGACGGGCTTACCTGCTGTTCAACACAGCGCGACGAAGTTTGGTGAAGTTCAACACAACGCGCTTCGGGGGCCGCTATCGCATGGACGGAGGCGTGGCCGACACAGCCTGCTATAAACAGGCCGTTAATCGTCAGGGGGAGCTCGAAGCCTTACCCGCACGAGAGTAACGAACCAATCAAAAGTCAACTATAGGGCGTAGGGCCAAAAGTACCCGATCGGCGACACGCGGTCGCGCCACAGGCGCCGCGATAGGCGGAAGGTACCGATAGTGCCAATCGGGCCGGTGTTACCTGTTAGCAGCCGCAACAGTGGCCGCAGCGGCGCAGCCGCACGACACGCTCGAGCCCCGGCGCCAACCCGGCGCTCAATTGGAATTGCTTTCAATTGCCGGCGCTAAATGTGAGCCAGAGGCAAGGCCAGAGGTGTGCATCAGGTGCTATCTGCTATCTTTCTGCCCCAAAAGATAGTGACAGTGTTAGAAGTCATGTGGTGGTTATAAATGGCTGGAAATTCGCTGAAAAGATAGTAGCTGGCTACATGTACATGTACGGCGCACTTTTTTGACCTAGGGGGACCTTCCCACTACTCAGGTAATTACCCCATAGGCTTTGAACACTGTGGGGCGCACTTTTTTGACCTAGGGGGACCTTCCCACTACTCAGGTAATT
>PJAB01002165.1:0-10182 GCA_002887195.1 Chrysochromulina parva | reverse complement strand
GCGAGTATTGCCCGCCCGCCGGCGCACCTAGCTCGTGGAGCTGGTGTGCGTCTACCGCCCTGCAACTCCGCTTGCCCTGGAAGACAACTAATCTAGCGCTTACGCGCTAGAAACCACCGTAACTCGAGACAGTATACGATAGTCAGCTCAATCATCGAACGGAATCGGACGGGCTCCTGGGCTCCGCACGTGTCAATTGCCATGCTTGTCATGTGTACATGTGAATTGCCACATGCTTCCATTCTCATGCAACCATCTCCATCAAGACGGCGAGCAACACTTACTACCCTCTTTCCGGTTGCTCGTGGTGCCCCGCGGGAGGACGGCACAGAGCGCCTCGAGGCGCGGCACGATCTCGCGGAACTCGGGCCGCTGCTGCGCGTCGAGTTTCCAGCAGTCGGAGATCAAGGACCTCAGCTCATCCGGCCATTCGGGCGGGAGAGGCAGCACGTGACCAGAGCCGATGGCTTTCTTGAAGACCTCGGGCTCAAGGCCAGTGAACGGCTTCTTGCAGGAGGCGATCTCGTACGTGACCGTGGCGAACGAGTAGACCTCGGCCTTCGGGCAGTACGGTCTCGAGTTGGCCACCTCGGGCGCCATGTACCGGAGCGAGCCCGTCTCGCCCGTCAGGTTGCGCGCGAGGGTGTCGGTCGGATCGCCCTTCTTTTCCCACAAGGAGGCGAGGCCAAAGTCGAAGAGGACTAGATGGTCGTGATCCGCAGGGTCGTGGACGAAGCCGATGTTGTTGGGCTTCACGTCGCGGTGCAGGATGCGGTGGCCCGGGAACGCGTCGTCGTGGACGTATTTGAGAGCGCGCGCGAGCTGCACCGCGCAGTGCAGGCTGCGCGAGAGCGGCCAGCGCTTGACTTCGCGCCAACGCACCCAAAAGGGGACCGCATCCGGGTCGCGCGGCAACTCTGAGGTGAGCGTGCGGCTGAGCAGCTCGAGGATCATGAGCGGCTGACCCTCGTGTTGGCCTAGTGCGTACGCTTTCAGTACGTTCGGGTGGTCCATCAGCGTCATCACCATGATCTCACGCTTGAGCCCTTGCACGGCTGGCAGGCTCTGCCCCTTTTCCTTCTTGAGCATCTTGATCGCCACGTTGCGCCCGTCGAGCGTCGTCAGATGCGCTGTGGCAAACTCGCCCTGGCCTAAAAACTTGGAGATCGTGAGCTCCGACCAGTCGACTATGCGCGTGCCTGGTCGGGTGTCAGTAGTGATGCCGAACCAGGCCTCGGTCTCGGCCTCGCACCAGGCCGAGCCGTTGTGGCCGGACACCCCCGCCGTCGGCGCCTCGCGTCCATCTTTCGAGCTGTCGAAGGTGTTGATCGAGAAGCGGTTGTCGCCGTCCTCCAACGATCGTTCACTCCCCTTGCGACGGCCAAGTGGGCTTTTCTGCCCTCCGGCCCACGGAGACGAGGGAGACGACAATGGACGACGCCGGACCCCCCGAGCCCTGGAGTACGTGGAGTCGAAGAGATTCGAGAGGGAGAACCTCTCGTTGTTGGGAGCGCGGCGAGGTCTGGCTTCCGCGAGGACGGGCGACATGTTATGGTTGGCAGTCGTATCAGGCGCCTTGGGCGCATTCTGGCTGTCGAACTTTACGCTGGAGAACATGGGATTCAGCGTGAACGCAGCAAGTGGATCGATGGCAGCTGCCTTCTCAAATACAGTCGATTCGTCCTCGTGCTCAAGGATCGTCTTCTTGTTCTCGACGCGCTTCAGGAACGATTCGTTGCTGCGCCTGTGATTCGACAAGCCCATGTCGTCATCGCTGTCGTCGATGGGCGCGGGACCGAAGAGCATCACCACGGCGGTCGTGTCGTCGATCGCACCGCGTGGTCGCGTGGCCCTGCGCACGACCAGGCGCGCCGCACTGCCGGCCGAGTCGAACTCGCCGGCAATCAGGACAGTCGCCGCTTCGCTCGCGGTCATGAGGTCCCACACGCCGTCAGTGCAAGCGAGCAGCGCGCCACCCTGGGGGGGGACTGGGCACGTGGACCACGCAGGATCGGGGATGACGAACCTAGGGCAGTCGGCGTCGCCGACGGTGCGGGTGACGGCAAGGCCGCCGGGCCAAGCTCGCAGCGGTCCGCCCTCTTCGCCCCCTTCTGTCGTTGCGCGGGCGAGCTTGGCGCCGAGCGCTTGCACCCGCGCTTGCTCCTCTGGATTGGACTCCAGCCGATGGCTCACGCCGAGGGGCGCGTGGCTGGTGGCGTCGACGAGCACCGCAAGTGAGTCGCCGACGTTCCACACGTGAAGCTCGTGCTTCGACGCATTGATACAGCACACAGTGAGCGTTGAGCCCGAGGTCGTGCCAGACGCGAAGATCTCCTCGTGCAGCGCTCGGAAGCTTTGCACAGATGCCCTGTTCAGCTCGACTGAGCTCCCGTCAGCTGCCGCCTCGGCGATGAGCGGCAGAATCCGCTTCGCGGCGTGTATTACCGCGTCTTGGCCGCCATGACCATCCGCCACCACCGCGAAGTAGCAGTGGTCGCCCGCGATGATTGCATCGTGAATCGTGAAACGATCCTCGCCTTTGACGTCCTTTTGGAAGCCGCCGCACATCACCTCGAGCTCGTGTGCCGATGGCTCGGCTCCAAGACGAGGAGTCGAGTGCATCATATTAAACCCTGGCGGCTTCAGACGCGCTCGCGATCGGCTTGTGTCTCGAGAAATCGGAAGTCCCCAACCAAATTTGGCATGTTTGTCGAAATCTCAAGTCCACGAGTTGAAGTTCAACTTGAACTTGAACTAGAGTGAGGTGTGGAAGGCCCCGTTTTTAATGTTCGGCCATTCGTCCGAAGTTGCGCTACCTGCAAGTGTTAAATGTGTGCGCAACCATCGATGCATGGCGCATGGCATTTTGGCCGTGGGCGGCCTGCCTCGTACCTGCATCCACCGGCCCCGCCACCGGCATCATGACCAGCAGATCTACAGATCGTGGACGGACGGATGCCATGCCACGTTTCGTTGTTTCGTACACAATACATCCAAACGCCGATCCCGTGAGCTGAGCACCTCCCTGTTCATGTAATTTCTGCGTGAACTGCCTTCCGGCATCTATCTGTGAATCTGTCCGACAGACTCAGTCTCCCCCAAACTGAAGAAACTGTGTCCTGCGGGCACCCCTCTCAGAGTGAACCCCGGTCTCGATCGTCCTTGGAACCTCCCTCAGCTCCCTCCCTCGGTTATTCCGAGTCGGTGTGGACGAAATGCAAGCGTCAAGTGTGGATTCACACGAGCCTTTTCTGAAGACTGAACGATGATCCTGCGCATCGCGAGAGCCGCGGTCGGGCGCCGCGCGTTCGCATCGGCCACGGGCGCTCGGCCATTCCGCGTGCTGGGTCTGCAGCAGGTTGCCATTGGCGGCCTCGACAAAGGCCCGCTCTCCGCGCTGTGGGAAGATTTGCTGGGCGTCAAGCGCATTTCCACGTACATTTCCGAGAAAGAGAACGTCGACGAGGACATTCTGCGGCTCGGCGCTGGACCGCTCGCCGTCGAGCTCGACCTCATGCAGCCGCTCGACGCGAACAAGACACCAAAGGTGCACGTACCGCCGCTCAACCACATTGGCATCTGGGTTGACAAGCTCCATGCGGCGGTAGCATACCTCGAGGTGCAAGGCGTGCGCTTCGCACCGGGCGGCATACGTAAGGGTGCATCAGGCCACCATGTAGCCTTCATCCACCCTCGTGCTTCAGACGATAAGCCGCTCTGCGGCCAGGGCGTGCTGCTCGAGCTCGTGCAGGCACCGCCCGAGGTCGTGGAGGCATACGACAACGCTGCGATGTCAGACGAGTTGAAGAAGTGATGATGTGCTATAGAGCTAGTCCTAGGGACGGACGGTAAAAAGTCGACGTTCGAGCGATTCCGCGGATGCAGACTATAAACTATGATCAAGTGTGGAACGATCCCGATTAGTTTACAGATACCCCAGCACCTTCCCCAGGACCGCCTACGCGGGGGGGCGCACGGACGACGAGAGGGCGTAGGACGTCCCTGAACGTCTCGCGGCTGAGTCCCATGTCCCTGAGAGAGGGCACTGACAAGAACGTGGACTGCCGTGCCTCAATCACGTGCAGGAAAGCGCAAACACCGCAGTGAGTGCTGCTGGCCATCTCATAGCAGCTGCTTGATCAGCAGCCCGCCAATGAGCAACCACAGAATCAGGTTGCTGCACACATACCCTTTGAACACCATGGCCCAAACCGCCGTTTTCTTGTGCACATATGCCAGCTTTGTGGCCGGCCACGCGTAAATCACCGACAGCACAAAGAGGTAGGACGACCAAACCATGATGGATCCGAGGATTGCTAGATTGATCCTGTTCAATCCTATGGCTGCGACGACGATGCCGTAGGTGAACATGCCGCGCTCGAGCTTGTTCCCTGTTACAAAGTTTCTGACCGCCCACACGGCGTGAAGCGTCGCGAGGATACACAAGCGCTGGCGCAACATATCGAAGTTGTCATGGTACAAAAAGAGCATGTGGAAGCTCGCGACCTGTGATGCAATCATGAGCAACATGAAGAAATTCTCTGTCGTCGTGAGCGTTGTACGCAACTCCTTTTTTCGATCTGGCCCATCCTTTGAGGGACGTCCTTTCTCTTTGACGGCCATGTCGTCTCGAACTGGCTTTTCCGAATCCTCTCCCGCCATGTTATCGCCGTGAGCAAACACGAGCTTCTCCGAAGTCCAGCTTCGCGTGTCTTCGAGCGTGTGAACGTTAACACGACAGACGCTGAGCCACGAAGAACGCCACAAGATCCCCCTATCCAAGACCTCAGGACTGCTCTCGCTTCCGTCCCCTCGTGCCGCCATTGTTTTTCTTAGTTGCAGTCCCACGAGCGGGAGCGGCTTTCTCACTCTTCTTTGTGACCGCACGACGGGGGTGGCCAAGGCCAGTGTGCCCGCCACCCGCGGCCGGCATCTGGCCATCAGCACGAATCCTCGCATCGTCGGCCGCCGTGGTAGCGCTCGCGCCCAGAGCGAATGATTTCCAGAGGTTGCGCGTGCGTATGCCCTGCCCTACTGGCACCGCTCCAGCAGTTGCGACGGCTCCGGTTGAGCCGCCGCCACGGGACCTGCCTGCCCTCTCGCCGGCGTCGCCGTCATCAGCTTTAGCACCAGCGCCGGTGCCGCCGGTGCCGCCGCCGCCGCCATGCCGGTGCTGCTCGGTGCTGTCGTGGCGATCCTTATCGTGCGCCATCCACGAGGATACAAAGTGGTGGTAGCAGTGCGAGTTGGCAATAGCAGCCGCGGCGCTCGCAGAGGGATCGCGGCCGCGCTTCTGCTCGGGCATGACCGGATGCCAAACGGAGGCATCGAGCAGTTCGATACCGAGATCGTGAAGCTCGCGCCGCGATTGAAGCATCATGATCGCCTCGCGCAGCAGGCCCGGCCCCGTCGAAAAGATCACGTCCACGTGCGTCGAGGCGGCGGCGCCGAGGGCCGACCGGTTACTCAGCAGCGCAAACACATGTTCCCAAAGCGGGTGGTGACGCTCCGTTGCGAAGAGCGCGTTGACGAGGCCGCGGCTCAAGTTGCGACCCTGCTTGTATGAGAAGACGGCGCGGTGCGCGCCAAGCACGGGTGCGAACGGCTTGGAGCACTCGATGTCTAGGTCAGCGTACACGCCGCCGTGATGGTACACGATGAAATAGCGCGAGGCATCACACCGCTGGATGTATGATGGGTACGCTTCGTACGTGGGCAGAAACCAAGAGTAATGCTCGGCGATGAGCGCGCGAGACGTCTCGTCGGTCCACTTCATGAGCCGCCACTCCGGATTCAGGTCGAGCAACCCCTGCTGCCATCGCCAATTGAACAGCGTCTTCGGAAAGCCGCCATCCCGCCAGCTCTGATGGAGTAGCTTCGGAATGCGCGGATGGTGCGGTTCGGTGATGCCAGCCACTTCGCTTGCGCTTGGCTCTGGTGGCGGCGAGGGTGGTGGTAGTGCTAAGGCGGACGGTGAGCTCTCCATGCCTGCTTGCGGGCGAATGCAGTAGTACGCCAGTGCTTGGCACCAGGCGGCAAAGCAACTCAAGCACACGCACGCCTGCGTTCGTGCGGCGTGACGCCGAGGCTCCCGGCGCGAATGTGATGCGGGCATTTACGTCGAGAGCTGAAGGAGCGAGCGAGCGTGGGCGGCAAGGTTGGTTCTAGCGCCGCCGCTAGATTAGTTGTCTTCCCTGGGGGCGAAGCAAGCCTTACGCAATAACTTTGGCGCGCCGCGGCGGGCGGGTCGAAAACGCATGCATGCAGGATGATCACAGGATACATAAAGTCCACAGATCGAACAGTTACTGTGGAAAGCGAAAGAGGGCGCGGCGCCTGTCTTGTCGCGCTAGTGTCACGCGCCTGTGTGAGGTCGCCGCGCAAGGCGGCTCTCTCACCGCTTGTTTGTCGTGCCCCAGCCCCCACCCTCCCGGACCCGTACTGTCTAGAATAGGGGACTCAGAGCAGGCCCTCGGCCTGCTCTCGGGGCTGTTTATTCATATCCATCCCAGCTCGGCCTGCTCTCGCGGCTGTTTATTTCATAACCATCCCAGCTCGCGCCTGGACAAGCGTGAAGCGACCTGTGGTGCGCTCTCGGCTGTCGTTATTCATAACCAACCCTCGTAAGTGTGATGCACAGAGAAGACGGCGACAAGGACGGCGACCGAAGCCTTCATTTCCCTTGGTGTGAACAGGATGGGCCCTTTTATCAAAATGAAATATAGTAGGAGGGTAGACCATTCCCCTTTCCCCTTTGGGTCAAGCCGCGGTGCGCACCAGGCGGGGCATGCTGTTACAGAGGCGCCCTCTCCGTCTCTCTACAATCACAGGTATTCTACTCGTATCCGCCATCCCCGAGGAATTGGAGGACGACCGGCCGCACCTGTTGGAAGAGCGGTGTATTTATGAAGATCTCGATGGCCACGAGCACGAAGATGCCACCCCACGTGATCTTCGTGACCCACTTTTCGACGAAGGGCTTCTCCGCCTTCTCGGCGGCATCGAACAGGGGCTTTCCAGGGTTGATTGGCGTGAGCTTGCTGCGAAACGAGCCGTCGTCGGCAGGCAGCGGCTTCGTCGGACCGCGCTTGTAGTCGTCAAAGGACGGCAACGAGAGCGCTGGCCGACCATCGCCAAATGGGAGCAGCCCGCCGTCGAACCGCGGCAGCTCCTCCTCCTCCTCGTCCTCCTGAGCAGCTGCGAGAACGGTAGTAGGAGCCCTCGCGCTCGCGCTCAAAGCAGCAGCGCTTGGGAACGGCGGTGCAGGGACCGGCCGCTCCCACTGTGATGCGCCAGTCGCGGCGTTGTAGAAGAAGATGTCACCGTCGTCGCTAAGCACTTCTTGCCAGCCTGATAGGAGCCCTGCAGCCCCGAACACAGGCGGAGGCGATAGCTCGACGTACGATGGTCCCGAGGTGGCTGTGTCGTCGGGGACCATGAGCGGCAGCGGGATGTCAGGAACACTGTTGGCAGCAGCGCGTGGCTCCTTTTTCTGACTGCCCGCTTTCTTCTTCTTCGCGAGAAGCAGCGGTGCAGGCATACGTCGGACGCAGGGTGCCTCCGCAGTCGAAGGTCTCAGGAGCTGCTGCCGCTTCGGAAATTCGCCACTGCAGAAACTATGAGCATGAGACAGCAGCGACAGCAGTGGGAGCGCACGGAGATAATAGTCGTACATGCCGCAAAGTCGCCTTCAGCAGAGAAGATGTTCGTTCACGCAGAAATTCACAAATAAAAGTTTTTTGAAGTCCGTTGCAGCATGTACATGTACTGTAAATGCTTGCTTTTTGTTTCGGCTTCGCTTTTCAGCGGCCATGAAGGCGTCGCGAGCGCTAGGCGTCCTCGGGAGATCCTTCCTACTCGACCCGGCGCGTGCGCATTCGTCGGGTCCGCGGCGCATTCACCTGGTGTGCCCTCTCAACGGAGCATGCACGGCCCTCGCTCTCCTGCTCTGCGAGGTTCTCGACGCCGGGTGTATCTCCGACTTCTCATGTCTGGTGGGGAGAAACAGGTCAGGAGACGATGAAAGGCTCGTTAAGAATCTGGACATGAAGGCGGACTCAGCGTCGGCTGCGCGTGACAGATGGATCCGGATTCGTGCAAATCTCGTCGTGAAGAACACCATCTCTACCGAAACTGCTGCGCTCCTCACTTCGAACACTCGATGGGCAATCGGAGGCGACAGTAGATCCGGTTTGTTCACACATCGCATCCTGGTCCTGCGCGACCCGGTGCAGCAGTACCTGAGCGTGCGAACGAAGCCGTGGTGCAATAATTGCGGAGGTTTCCAGAAGAAGCTCTCTGCGCAGGACGAACTCGTGCGGAGGTGTATCGCCGCGCGCCTCGACCACAGCAAGACTTGCCCGTTCGACGCTGTTGTGTTCGACTTCGACTTGCTCGCCGATGGCGGCAAGGCTTTGCCCAATATGCTCAACTGGCTCGGGCTCCACATATCGAAGCCGTCCGACCTACCCTTGGCCTCGAACGATCCAATGGTCAAGGCCGTGCATTTTCACCTAAGCAAGTTCCGTGCACGTAACGTGGCGCTCTCGATCCGTCCGGGGCTTGTGATGATGGGCAACATGCGCGGCAAGACTCTGCGCCCGCACATGGCATCCGCGCGCAGGAAGACGTACAGTTGCAACGTGGCGACGCGCGTCAGGTCTCTGATGCCGACCCTGTACGATATCTACCACCCGGCCCACTGCGCGGAGCCGGAGGTAGCCAACGAAACCGCGTTTGTCACTGACTGGATTGGTGCCGATGGTAAGCGGCACTCGCGCGAGCTGGTACGAGGGAAGAAGCAGTCCTTGGGGGGGACTCGCGACAGTCGCAACATCTCGCTCGTGTGTGACGCCTTTACTGATCGCGACGACACTGACTGCGCGCATTTGCCGCTGAAGTATCAAGGCACGTGCGCTTCGAAAGCGCTCCGCTGAACACATATTCGGATCTCTCGTCTCTCTCTCTCTCTCTCTCTCTCTCTCTCTTCTTTCAGTTTTGGTGGCAGCCCTCAGGGCGGAGTTTCTCAGTTTGTGATGTAGAGAGCTGAACTTGGACTTAGGTGATGGCCGAAGCATGCTGTATCCCAAACATGAATCTTTCGCGAAACAACATTTTCGAGACGATTTTCTGCTCACTCGAGTCTACAAGCTGATTCTGCGGCAGCCGCGACCAACTCCGTGACCCCCATGGACGACACACTCCACCAGGCTCGGCAGAGGCTCGCGGGAATGACGGCCGCTGCCGGCGCGATGTCGCGTTGCCGACGCGATGCATCAAACCAGGTGAGCTTCGATTTCGGCAGGAACATCGCGGCGCTCAAAAGACAGGCTGACGATCTCCTTTTGTTGCAAGCTGTGACCGAGCTCACGTCGATGGAGCGCGAGAGTATGGCACTGGAGAGCTGCCGACTGTCACTTGCGGCGGCTGCACCAGAGATCGCCATGCCATGCAGCGCTGCCAAAGCTGATCAACTGGCTCCACCGGATCAGACTATCGTCGCCACAACACTAAGGGCTGCCATACAGGGCGACTCGCATACGCACCTCTCTTATGGATTCGATCAGTGGATCGCAGCTGTTAAGACTCGCGATGACCCGATGTCGAAGGCGATGCTGTACTTGGCTAACCGAGAGATCGCACGGGGCTGGTCAATAGTAGAGGAATTGACTTCGTCAGGAGCAAAGCGCAAGTCGATGCACACGAGGGTGGGGCACATGCTGCATCGGGATCTGTCGAGCGCCTTCAACACATGGTCCATGATGGCGATCGAGCGCAACACGTTTCTAGAGACGCTGATCAAGGTCCTAAACAAGATGAACAACTGCAAGCTCATTTTTGGGTTCGATGGATGGCGCGCAGCTTTCCCTCCCCTCAACGGCCCGGCGCGCCGAGCGATCAAGAGCATGTCGCTTCAGAGCTTGCGAGCGGCGATGAACACGTGGGCTGCGATGTCGGAGGCTCGCCAGCGGAGCCAGCGGGCGCTGCTCTCAGCTGCGTCGGCGTTCCGCGGCGACGGTATGCGCAGGGCGTGGAACGGCTGGCTGGGCTTGCTGCACGATGACGATCGGCAGGTGATGGCGTCGGCCGTCTACTGTATGTCGCTCCGTCTTCAGCGTACCGGCTTTGCGTCGTGGCTGGCCGCAACGGAGGTCTCTCAGCAATTGCGCTCAACTCTAAGCT
>PJAB01002164.1:0-10192 GCA_002887195.1 Chrysochromulina parva | reverse complement strand
AATGTATCTCGAATGTATCTCGCATGTATCTTGCATCTCAGTTACGTACCTCACTGGATATATTCGAGGTATGCGTTTCAGATTGTATCCCGCATGTATCCCGTCCAAGATACATGTATCTTGATTTTGTATCTCGGTGTATCCTGATGTATCGTGATGAAGAGTCCAAGATACATGTACACGTATCCTGATGTATCCTGACATGTATCCAGTGTGACACAAAGGAAGCGCCCGAGATACATGTATCTTGATGTATCTGATGTGTATCCCAAAATGTATCTTGGACTCGTTTGGGATACGTGTGAAATACATGCAACATGTCAAGATACATGTATGCTCTTGGAATGTAACAGGGCATGTAAATACATTTGAGATACATCAGGATACATCATGGGATACATTCCCATTCGGGATACATGCAGTTGAGAGATTTCTTTTGTTTGAGTATACGACGTAGTTCGGCAAAATCGCCATCATATCATCGTCCACATCGAAACAATCCACACACCGCACGCGCGAGCGCGCACCGACCGCCCGCCCGGCCGGCACTACCACACGAAATTTGCACTGCCACGCACAGCGGTCGCGTCGCGTCGCACGGTGGACAAACACACCAATGTTCTACAAGGTCCGGACCCCACACCGCCGCCACCCCCCAACCCGACCACGTTACATCGAAGCGGACCCCCTGCCGACTTCGTTCACATGACCGGCCGCCCCCATCATGGAACTTGCGGTGACTGTTGAGCTGCTGAAGCCAATATAGCTCCGTACAATATAGTCACCGTCCACGAGACCGCCGCCTTGATGACGTCGATGACGCGTTAATGCGTGGCCGCCTCGGCCGCCTCGGCTGCTTACGCGCCACAGCGATCCCATCCGCCCCCCTCCTGCCCAGCCTGTGCATCACCTTGGGGGGCGCCTCCGCGTCGGTCTCGTTTAGCGATCTCCGCGCGCATCTCGCGATACATGCGCGAGATCAGTGAACGAATCTTTGGCGGTGTCGGCGCCTCTTTATCACGCATCCGCCTTTGGGGCCTCGGCCTTGTTTTGAGCAGCGAGGAACTTCTCATATTTGGCAACAAGTTTGGCCTTGTCGAAACCTCTCTTCTCATCGATCGTTTGGTTGAGCCTATAGACCTCCAACGGGCACTTGAAGAAGAGGATGATGGCGAGGATCGCGGCGCACAGGGTGATGCCCCAGGCGGTCCACGAGAGGGCGAGCGTCCCAACCTTGAGCGAGATGACGGCAATGATACCAACGAATCCGAAGATAACACCAAAAAAGAAAAGTACGTGCACGATGACAAACTCATCTTTGAACTGGTCTCTGAGTAGATTTGCTTCTTCGGAGCGCCCACGGTTGGCCGATGATGCATGCAGCGAGATGTAAATCCACGCGCTGAAGAGAACAACAAGGAGCATGGCGGCTGACGCACCTCCGCACCCAATGGTGTACGCGCACTCCAGGTTCCACTTTGAGGTTTTGGCGCACTCGAGGGCTTCCATGCAGCATGAGAGATCTGGATGACCTGGATAAGTGGAGGCATTCGTTAGATCCATTGTCGGTGTCTCAATAAGTAGATCAACAGCCTCTTGGCAGTAGAGAGGTTCCCATCCAAGTTGGTCGGGCGACAGCGCTTCATCGCCGCAAAGCGCCTTCGCCTTCGCCTGACACCCTTTTTCGAGCAACGCAAGTGGGAGGTACGCGAACCAGTCATCTTTGGTGATTGAAGTGAAGTTTGACATCGCTGCACCTCCGATGAGTGCAGCGGCGAGACCGAAGTTCATCAAAAACGCGTCCATCGACTCTAGGTCACCCGTGAGCGCCAGTTCAATCGATTTCCACTTTGGCGCAAAGCTTTCCTTAAGAGCAATGAGGTTGTCATAATACTTGGAGATGTCCTCCGCTGCGCCCTTGCACTCCAGGATCTCGCGCAGTAGTGCGACCCCACCCGCCTGCATCGCCACGTCCTCCAACTGCTTGTGAGTGTAAATTGCGTGCTTGAACAGGCGGTCACGCAGCTGACGAGACAGCTCTGATGCCTGCTGAGGCAGCTCAGACAGCGCCTGCTCATCATCGCTTTTCAGCTCTTTAGAGTCATCTTCATCTGCTTTGGTTATCATCGTCTTCTGCTGGATAAAAGGTAGCTTTGATTCCAGACGCGTCAACAGAAATTCTTCATAGATCCACTGCGCAGTGATCTGCATCTTGTCCAACTCTTCAATGAATGCCAACGTGTCTGCAATCGGGCGCTTCTTCTCTTTTGTGTGTGCAGCCTCTGGTGCAGCCTCTGCTGCATAAGCCTCTCCAGTCGGCTCGCTCGGCCGAACTCGGCGGCACATATCTGCGCTCAATTAGGACCGCAGACGTAGACGACCTCGCCACCAGAAACACGGAGTACGACGCATAATAACGTGTGTTACCGCAACCCTGAGATGCACATCTCTCGCTGAGTACAAGCATAATTCCAGATAGATGGAATTAAAAACGTGACATGCCCACAAACTTTTAAACAAATTCTTGCATGCCACATTCCATGCCCAGACAGTAAATTTATCGTGAGAACGTAACCCCCTGTACAATGTATAAGACTAAAAGTACAGAGCTGCACTTAGACATGCTTAGAGCAGTGGAAGAGCAGTGGTGTGTCTAGCCACTTCTCGCCTCCTACGTCGCACTCAAGCGCGGGCCGCGGGCCATCCGACGTTCCTTCGATGAGAGCTCTCGTACCACTCCGAGCTCGAGGAAGCGGGGGTTGAGGTGATGATATTAACGTCTCCTCACTCCTGGCCCTCAGTCTTCATGCCTTACTTCATGCCCGTCGTTGTTCACTTCGTCTAGATGTGTGTAGAACCGTGTGCGTCGGCTGACGCCCGGCCCGCGGTTGGGTAAATCTTCTATTAACCCGGTTATTGGGCGTGAAGATGGGGCTGATGGAATAGATCATCTCTCGTCTCTCTCTCTCTCTCTCTCTCTCTCTCTGGTGTCAGGCAAGGCCTGATGGCGATGATCTCTGGGGCACCCTTGTTGGTGGCCTGTATTTATCTATCGCGCGTACGCTCTCTCTTGCGCACGCTTGCAATTGCCGAATATGGGTATATGGCATGTTCGATTCCATCGAGGGAACCGGCAAAGAAGGGAACCGAAGCACTGGGCACCATCGGCGAGGGACGCGATCTACTCTTTTGCCCTCCGCCGGCATGGAGCAACGGCGATGATGAGGTTTGCTTTTTTCCCCTCGAGCCGGCGCGCGATCCTTGGCACACCGCCCGCCTACGTGCGTTCCCTGGCCCCCCGCCCGCCTGAGCCTGAGTCGACATGCTACTTGCCACGGCGGACTCCTATGAGCTGGCACGCATCTCGGACCCCATGCAGCACGCGGCGCGCCACGCGATGCGCAGGGCAGGTACCACTGCCCTCCAGGATCTCCTGGCCGAGGTGGCGGGGCGCCGGCGAGAGGCGCACGATACCGCTTCGAGGATCCGTGGCTTCGCCCGCGCTCGGCGCGCGGCGGTGCTTGCGGCACGGATGCTGGGGGGTACTCGGACGGTGCACGTGAGGAGAGTCACGCTGCTGCTCGCGGGGGAGACGGCACCGCGGCACGCGCGCGTGCGCGCTGCCGCGGCGGCAGCCGCTGCTAACAGTGGCCCCATCGGTAGTTCGGTACTATTGGGTTACGTTAGGGGGGAGGGTCTCTCCTTCCCCCGCCCGCCGCCGATTAACGGCCTGTGTAATAGCAGGCTGTGTCGGCCACGCCTCCGTTCATTGCGATAGCGGCCCCCGTGCTTGGGGGTCCGGAGAGCGTGCGCGTTGTGTGTTTCACAGCAGCAGCAGAGCCCAACAAGAAAGCCCAAATAGGGTCGTGATGAAGAGGACGCGGCGACAACCAAAGCAAAGGTCGTTGGCAATCGTATTGCTATCCATCTAGGCGGTGCGAACTACGAAGAGAGTGCGGTCGGGGAGGACGTGCCTGACGTGCACGGCGAGCCGCGCGTCAACGGTGCGGTCAGATGAAGGTCCTGATCATATGGCTCCTTTTTCCTCTGTGCCGCACCGACACGACCATTGGCCACAAGCGCCACTGCTCTTTCGAGCACCGAACCAAGGTCCGGGATTGCACGCAGAACCGCAACCGGCACGATTGTGAGGCGTCACGCATGGGCAGCACACTGGACGTATTCCAAACGTGCTGGGACTGGGGACACAGCTGCCAGCCAGCCCGACGGATCTTGGCTGCAGGGCTGGACGGCAACATGACGCGGCAACGGTTGGCATGGCAGATTCGGAGTCGGCTGCAGCAGTGCCCCCAGGATGCACCTGTGCGGACCCTAGAGGCGAAGTTTGCACAGGAGGAGTGCTCGTCGTCAATGGAGCTGTGTGTCCGACGGCGCTACACACGGCCCGCGCCGGTACAGCCAACATGGGGCAAGTATGGCTACCACGGCAAGCATTTTTCCAAATGGCTCGACGACTTTGAGCTCAGGCATCCGATGACGCCTCCGGTAACGAAGACCAAGGGGTGGGAAGAGCCATACAAGGGGCTGACAGCAGCTCTCGCTCCGGATGGGACGGTGCTGCAAGGCGCCGAGGCCGACGAGGCGCTCTCCGCTCTGCACTTGAGTCGTCCCGTCGCCTACGGTCTCGTCATGATGTCGAGCCACCATCAAAAGGACCTGCAGTACAAGCAGTCGGCGGCGATGCTCCGGTGGAGTGCGTCCGCCCTCGCGCACGTGAGCCAGCGGCCAGGGGGGCGTGGCCTCGGTCTGGCCGCTCTGCTGCTGGTACACAACAACGCGGCCTGGAGTGAGAAAGAGCTGATCCGCATGCTACAGTACTATGAGCTCGAAGGTCCACGCCAGATGCTCCGAATGCTCGTGCGTCCGACGGTGAACATGGGCTACCTGTGCGGTGAGCTCTCCATCCTCGCCCATGTACTCCTCTCCCATCTTCTCTCATGATTCGTCCATCTACCGCACAGGTGAGCTCTCCATCCTCGCCGCAACGGCCTCGATGTGGGCGCACTTCCCTTGGGTGCTGTACAACAGTGGCCCCGACGCGGTCCTCACCCCGTACGGTGCGACCGCCTTCGCGAATTGGATGGAGTGGGTCGAGCCCGGCTGCGCGAACACGACGGCATTCCTCGGCGGCCGCTTTCAGGTGTGATGACAACTGATTGTATGCTGATGGACCTCCCTCACTGCATGCTGACCGCGAACACGACGGCATTCCTCGGTGGCCGCGTTCAGACACCCGAGCGCATCATGCAGGTCGTCCCTCACTTCGCCATGGACGTCTTCTTCTTTTGGCCTGCCAAGTTCCTCGAGGCCGGCCAGAAGGCGGCTGGCCAAGCCAATAAGGCGCCCCAGCCCATGGCGAGCTCGGGCAGGCGCTCGCCGTTGATCACGCCGTGGTTGAATGCGACACGATGGTGCTTGATGGGCTGGGCTCCTGACGAGCCACGGCCCGAGTCGACGACCTATGGGCCGTTCAACAATGAGACGGACGAGATCTTCGCCCTTCCGGAGTATCTGCTCCACGAGATGCAGTTCAGATTCGATCTCGACTACCGCATACTGCCCGGCGGGACTGGATGGGGGATCGCAGACTCAGCCCGGGTCCCCAAACCAGGGCAGCCCGGAAAGTTCGAGAACCGGCACGCTAAGGCCATTCCGTTCCCGAAGCAGACGTGTGCCAACGGCATCTGCGATGACTGGCACGGGATCTGGCACAGCCACTTTTGGCAGTCGGTTGAGGAATGGATGCACAACCTGAACCGCACGTTTGGAGGAGACGTGCCATGGACGCACATGTTCGATGTCGACAAGACTCATCGCACGTACGATATTGTGACCTAGATATCGATCAGCTGAGTTACAAGCGTCGAGCGTAGGGTCCCTGGATGGCATTTGGCTATGGTTGCCGTGCGGTCTGTCGCCGTAGTACATGTCGTAGTACCGGGCCCCGCTACTACTTGCCGTGCCTTTTCCGCGCTTTGCCTTTTCTGCGCGGAGTTTCTCACTTTTGTCTTTTCTCACTTTCCGCAACGCTGAAGAAATGACCTGCTGACCATAATCTATCATGTCGACACGTGACAAAAGTATCCACTTGTCCGTGCGCGCCTTAGACCAGCTCGGTGCCACCCGTCTCGGCTTGCCTCTCGATCTGCTCATCCCGCGCCTTCTTCGCGCCAAGGATGCACCTCGAGGCAGCGTAGAAGACGAGCGCGAGCACGACCGTAAACGTAGATCCCGAAAGGATGGCTATCGCCTTGGCAGCCGTCGAGTACGACATCGCGAGGGACGCCACGTACGTCGGGGCGACGGCATGGGCGACCGCCTCGACTACGAGGAGAGAGGAGAGTCGGAGGTAATGCACGTAGAGGTCGCGGATGCAAATCAGCCATGTCCAGCCGACAAAGAAGGCGCCGCCGTGGATGAGCAAGAACATCCCGGTGGCCTTGCGGCTCGCGGAGGTCTCATGCCTCTTGCCAGCGATCACGATCAAGTACGAGACGAAGAGCGTCAGGCTGAGGGTCACGACGAGGTTCTGGCCGAGGACACGTAGGGTGGGCGCCTGACTGAGCGAGAGAAAGAGTGCCGTGGCCACGTCTGACCACGCGCAACCGACGACGAATGCGAGCGCCTCCTGGACTGCGTCTGCGTACACCAACGCATACGAGTATGCAACTCCCTGCTGCTCGAGGCGCCTGGACACAAGGCTGGATAGGAGGGTCGCAACATAAGTGATCGCCAGCGTGTACAGCACCTGTATTTCCACCTTGAGGTACCGCCCACTATCTCTAGGCAAAGCGAGGTACTCGGCCATGTACAAGGTCTTGTACCACAAGACCATGGTGACGACCGAGGCGACGCACTTAACCATCGCAATAAAGTCCATGACGAACTCCTCACAGGCTGACGAGCGCTGTACTGAGCGCGAGGTCCTCGTCGGCGCTGAGGCTGTCGGACTTGACGGTGGCGCGGCCGATTGTGGGGAGGCCGAGGTGCCCAAGACGGCGCTCGAGGTACCCTCTGGGCGTCGAGGGGGCGGAGTATCCGAGGTGCCCAAGATGGCGCTCGAGGTACCCTCTGGGCGTCGAGGAGGCGGAGTATCGTACGCAGCTCGAGAATGCGCATGAGCATCCAGGGCGAGGCCATGATTGGCCGCGCTGGTGTGGCCGCTCCTCGTGCTATCGAGCTCGTTGATCTCGGCGTCGACCTCGGCGTTGATCTCGGTCCTCGCGGCGAAGGGCTCGATCATCACGATGACGAGCCAGAGCGCGAGCGCCGTCGTGAGCGTGAACGCCACTGCAAAGGCAGCATCGAAGGCGATGCAGTCACCACTTGTGGTGAGGCTGCCAATCTCGCAGATGGCCGGGTAGAAGAGCTTCATCTCCACGACGGCCTGTGAGAGGGCGTTCGCCCACGCCCAGCCGACGATGAAGTTGCAAATGAGGTGGTTGCCGAACATGAGCTTGGCAAAGCCGGTCACTGGGATGGCGATGAGCGCAAAGACAGCCTGGTCCCACGCTGAGCCGACCGGGTTGCACGGGGCCGGGTGGTATGGAGTGCCACAAAAGGGTACCGGCCGCAAGCCGAGGATGTCGGCAGCGATCAGATCGTAGATCGTGCGAGAGAGGCTGAACATGGCCGCGCCCTCAAGGAAGAGAGCGACAGCCTTGACCGTGCTAAAGGGCAGAGCCGTGCAGCATATGAGGATCGGAGGCTCGTCGCTCTTGCCGTACCGAACCCGCAACTTGCTCATCTTCGTGTCATCGGGGCGCGGCGTACGATACGCGAGTGGGTGCGATAAGCGAGTGAGCTTCACGCTGGAAGCATCGCCGTAACAATCTCGGAGCGTCTCCATGCGTTCACGGAGCATGCGTTGTTTGAACGCGCGCAACTCATTGCTGGCCATGTCAACGGGGCTCGCTCGGCTCGCTGTTGACCGCGAGTCGGTTGGGTAGTGCAACATGATCACGCCATTTGCTCTTCACATCAATTTAGAACGAAATTAGGTAACGAAACACCAAATTAGGTAACGAAACGGACCCACACACTCACGTTGGACCCAAGGATCTGACAATCGCCAGCTCTTCTAAACTCAAATCTGGCTTTTGGAGATACATCCTCCATGCTAATGCTTTGGTGGCACGCGGCCAGCGCCCTCTCCTTGCGGCCAGCCAGCCGAGCCTCACAAATTCACGCTACTGTGGGTACAGCTGAGATCCTTGGACGTAGTCCGGCCACTTCCGGCGACGTACTACTGTTGGGTCTAGCATTGCAGCAGCTGCAGGCGTCGCCGCTGTCGGTGGCTGAGCTTACAGAATCGATCGATCAAGCTGGGACCAACGCGTCGCCATCGGCTCTCGAGACGATCGCCGATTTCCTCAAGCGTCAGCGGCGCTCGCAGCTGCTCGTCGATTTGCTCAAGTCGGATCGTGCCGCCTACATTGAGACAGCGACCTTCTTGCCCATCCCGCGACGTGAGCTGCCCAACCGGCAAGACATACCGCTGCGTGCGTGCGACACAGCGCCGCGACGCGCCGACGCACTCCCCGAGACTGATCTGATCGGCGGTCTCACTGCCGACGGGTTGGTGCCCGATAGCCCCTTAGCGGACAAGGCGATGGGCGAAAACGGGCTCGAGGCCGCAATCCTTGAATTGACGCGCGACATCTACTCAAAGGAAACCGGCGTCTCGCGCAGTGACGAGAAGGGCATCCGTGGGCTAATCGACGAGATGCGCCGCTTTATGCTCTCGGCGCGGGGCGTCTCACCCGCGGCGCAGCAGGAGGTGCTCATTCGGACTCTTCGCGTACTGATGACGCCCGTGCTGCCGCCCTTCTATCGCATCTTCATGGGCGGCAAGGTGCCGACTTTTGACCCCGAGGACGAGCGCATTGGCGCCGACCCACAGTGGCTCGCCGACGGTTTCAGCTGGGTGCGCTCCAAGCTGCCCGTGGGCAAGCAGTGGCTCGAGCCGGGCCGGCAGCTCGGTCCATGGTTTTACGCCCCGACGCTGACTGCGGTGGTGGCTCCGTATGCGTTCGGCTTCCTCGTTGGCCCTGCGTCTCTCAACCGACGCTCAGACGGCGAGTTGGGGGGGCTCGTGGTGGAGAAGTGCAAATTCCTGCAGGAGTCCAATTGCAAGGGCATGTGCCTCAACTCGTGCAAGCTGCCCGCCCAGAATCTGTTTGCTGAGCTCGGGCTGCCCTTGCGAGTGAGCCCCAATTTCGCGACGCACGAATGCCAATGGAGCTTTGGCGAGTTGGCGCCACCTCCAACGGAAGACCCGACCTGGCCAAAGGGCTGCGTCGTAGGCTGCACTTCGCGCGAGGCGATGAGACAACTCAATGGTGGAGGTCCGACGGTGCGGGCATGTGAGTGAGCCGCACGTGCGCACTACGCTCCACAGCAGAGGAGCAACGTCGACTCCGTCGAGTGACAAAGAGCAAGAGATCTGGAATCTGGGTGCGTCCCCGTCCGAGTTACCGAGGATCCAGATCTGCCCTATGGCATGCATGGCTCTGGATGGGAGGCTCTGGATGTGATGCATGCGTTTGTCCTTCGCGTTCACTCACGTGTCAGTGGATGCACCGCCGCCCTGAGCTCTGCCGTTCCGGTTCACACAACAGTCGACACATGCCATAACCTCGATCTCTGCGGAGTCAGACAAATAATTATCTATGTTCAGGCCTTTAAAGCACGTGATACAGCTCGTACTAACACGGGGCGAGGGGGGGTGGACACACGCGGACGCGCCGCGGGAACGAGCTATTCCGGTACAGAGGGCGGGGGAGAGGACAGATCGGATGAACATTGGTGCGCACCGCCAGCTAAATTGCGGACGACCCACTCTGACGAATCGCCCGCGCAACGCTGTGGAAAGTGACGAATTGCTCATTGCACCCAAAAATGGTCTCACACATCGGCACCCACAAACGCAAACGCATCCCCCCCGTCGGCACCCTACATCATGGTTTCGACGTCAATGCTGCTTGCACTTGGCTCCGAGGCGCAGCTCAACATCAACTGTACCTTATCCGTCAGCAACCCGGTGGACATATCTCCTATACGTTCGCCACAGGATGTCCATTCTGTGCTGGCCAACGATTATTTTGCGCGCAAACGCCTTGTTGAGATTGGCACGCGCAACGGCGACGGGATGAGCTGCTTTGTTCGAACG
>PJAB01002163.1:0-10193 GCA_002887195.1 Chrysochromulina parva | reverse complement strand
CGGCGAGGGCCGCGCGTCCCCCCGCAGCTTCCTCACACACCACGTCGCCAACATCTCCACCGCCATCCAAACCGCCGACGCCCAGACCATCCTCAACGCCGCCAGCGCGCGCATGCTACGCGTCTCGTTTGGGGTCATGTAAGGTGTGTGTATTCTGAGCGGGCAGTAACAGTGCCGTAGCACCGGCTGTCGCGTCTGTCGTGTTAACGTTCACGAGAGCCGGGGCCTGCCGCGCGCGGCCACATAGGCGCCCCTTGATGAGGGATTCAATTGCGCCTGGCTTGTGCCTTCACACGCACGTTGTCGTCGCGAATGTTCATTCATGTAAACCATACAGCACCTGCTAGAAGACACCGGGGGGAGCCGGGACACTACAGGTCTCAGGTGACACACGGTTCACACACAGTCTCAGCACAGTCTGACTCACGGAAACGGTATGACGGACGCACGCCGCAACGCGGACCCTCGGTACGGGACCCTAACGGTAACTCGATCGCGTTGCACGAAGATAATGTGAATCACACATCATGATTTTCTCTGGTCTGGTACATTTACTCGAAGGCAAGGGAGTGGTTTCGCGGGGGCGCTGTTTGTGACTTTCTCGATGCGTCTTAGTGAGGGTCCCTGCTCGTGCGTCGTGGCGCCCCACCGGCTGGTGCGCTGCTGCCATGTGATGTGGCGCGCAGCCCGGCCGCACGGCAGATTTTTCGTCGCATTACACATTCGCTCGACGACATCGACAAACGAAAATCTCCACAGCCGCGCCACGCACACCGTTCGGTTGATGTCGGCGTTGCTTCGTGTGCCGGCGCGGCGCCGGCGTGTGTGGGTCCTAGCTGTGTGCCACTGTTACGATCGCCTGTTCTCCGAGAATCATGAGAAATTCGATGTACCTTGCTCACACGATGGAGTACTCGATGCTCTCACACAGGGCTCGCCGCTTGACAGTCGTTCTTCTCGGCAGTTGGAGCGCTTGCGGCCGCACCAACCGGCGTTGTATAGAGCACGCTGCGCTCGACGACTGCGCCAGAGGGATCGAGCCAGGCCGCCTCCACCGAGGCCACAGCCCGCAGTCCTCCAAGCTCGCCCTCGCTCATCTCGATCAGCGTGACCGAGCGCTCCACAGCGCTCGTACCGGGCCGGCGGCGCCATCGCGGCACGCGTGCGGCGTTCACGAAGACGGTGCCGTTGGTGGACACGTGGACCATCGTGCGGAGGCCGCCGCCTTGGAGCGCCTCGTGCATGTGGCCGAAGACCACGAGCGGGATCGGGCGCGTGCATGCCTGCAGAGCGTCGGCGAGGTCTTGGTCGCCCCAGTCGCCGTCCGAAGGCGTCGTCGCTGGCGCCTTCCTCGCTCCCCTCATGCTGTCGCGTGCGCCCCAGTCCCTACCGCACGGAGAATGCGCCTCAGCGCCCAGCCCCGTCGGCCCATTGTGCGCGAGCAAAATCAAGCTGTGTGCCTCTGGAGCCTCCTCCAGCTGCGCTCGGATGCGCTCCGAGCTCGCGGCGGCGTCCGACACTCCCCACAGGTCGGCGTACATGTCGGCCTTCCTCTCGAGGCTTTGCCCTCCCGAGGAGAGCGGCCGGCCGCCAGCGACGCTGAGACGCAAGGCCTCAAAGTCACCTCGACCCCAGCCGACATTCGAGCGCTGCAAAAGTTCATGCATCTCGCGTACCGCGTCAAAGCGAGGGCCTCGGCCGAGCCGCGGATTAGATCCAGGTGCAGGCGTGCCCATCATCGGCAGGTTCTTGCGATTATATGAATATCCTCGGCCTAGGTTGCACGCGTCGTGGTTGCCAAAGATGGAGGCGACGTGCAGCTTATCCTGCAGCAGTGCGATTGTGCGGACGACACGCACATCCTCGTTGCCAAAGTCGCCCACAAAAAGGTTCAGGTCGGCCGCAAGCCCTTGCAGAGCGGAGTTATCGTCGTTGTCCCACTGGCCGTGCACATCGCCCACGACGGCGATCCGAATTGCTGCTGCGCCCGTCGAAGCGCTGAAGGTTGCCGCGGCCGTTGAGCCACAGAGCAGCGGAATGAGGTCGCGACGCGGTCGCAACATGTCCTTGAGCGACCGTACAGTCCCTGCGCTGCCGACGACGTCCTCCGTTCAGGGAGAGGACTATCTGAAACATAGACTTCCAAAATGGGAGGCGCCCACGAGGGCGCGCCCAACTTGGATTGGAGGTTGACCCCTTCTCGATCCCTTGGAACGCATGCAGGAGATCGCGCAGAGATAAGGGATAATCAGAGCCCTGATACATGTACAGCCCTGCGAGCGCAGGAGCCCTCCTCCATACTCAAGCTCATCAGAGCCCTGACGTCCCTTCTTCCCCTTTCGCGCGCGTCGAGGGCGTCGGTGACCGTCGCGATAATGTCGGCCGAATCACCTTTTACGTGATGGCGATGGTGAAAGGTACTGTACGGTTCAAATTAACACCGGGGGGGCGCGGGGCGGGCGGGACACACGGGACACACGGACAAACACAGACATCACACTAGTCAGTACACACTCTGACGAACCTCACCCAGTACCAAACCGACTCGCCAATGCACACGCACAACCAAGCCCACACTGTGTGACTTTTCGATACACGTTGAATTTATTGTATTTTGCGCGCGCAGCAAGCGGCGCCGCAGGCGCGTCTCTAGGCGTGATAAGTAGGTAACATCTCGCCCTCGCGGGCCGCAGGCAGGCACGAGGCAGGCTGCGCGTCGATTCGATTACGCATTACCGGAGGCCCCCACAGATCGCACATGTAGTTACCGTTTTTTGGCACTACTTTTCGTATTTCGAGTACGCAGTTTATACCGTACGTATACATATCCGGATACACAAGAGAGAGGCGAGTACACGCACGCTCACATCAAGATGCGAGAGGAGATTCCACCCCCAAACGCGCGGCGGAGGCCTACTTGGGCCGGTGGCCACACACATCGACACATGCGACATTTTCATGGCTCAGGGCGCGCGCAGCCTGAGGCGCCGTCCTGGCGCCCAGTTAATTAACGTACAAGTCCCCGCGCGGCATGAGGGTCGTTGCGCTCGCATCGCCCAAGCCTGGCTCACCACCGCATGCGTCGAAAGATCGAGTTGCACCACCGCCACCCCCTTGCCCGAGCGGGCAGATACGTACTCGCGGCCAACGTTGCCGCCTTCCTTGTCAATCTCGGGGCGATCTCGCTCAGCTCCGTTCGGGCAGCACCACCTTCATGCCCGCAATCTCCGAGAGCACGTGCTCGAGGTCCGCCTTCGTCTTGGCATTGCTCGGTTCGAGATCCCAG
Organism: Chrysochromulina parva; assembly: GCA_002887195.1. Classification (NCBI taxonomy): domain Eukaryota; phylum Haptophyta; order Prymnesiales; family Chrysochromulinaceae; genus Chrysochromulina; species Chrysochromulina parva. Next base: position 6,907 of record PJAB01002163.1, on the reverse strand, counting down.
GCTTTCGAGTATGAGAGCTTGGACGCCTGCAGGTCGCCGAGGTGGAACTTGGCCGCCGCGCGGCGCGAGTAGCCCTTGGCCCACGTGGGCTGCAGCCGGATGCACTCGTCCGCGTCCTCGAGCGCCTTCTCGTACATCTGCATGGCAGTGTACGCCACTGAGCGGTTGGAGTAGAAGACCTGGTTGGATGGGTCAAGTGCGATGGCCGCCGTTAGGTCCTCTACTGCCTTCTCGTAGTCCTGTGCCTTGAAGGCTTCCGTCGCCGCGTCCTTGAGCGCCAACGACTCCGCGATCTCGACGCGGCGGAGCTCCTCCTTGACCTGAGTGTTGTCGGGCTCGAGGTCGAGACCCTTCATGCAGGCCTCGCGCGCGGCGGGTAGGTCCGCCATCGAGAGGAAGGCGGCGGCCTGGCGCGAGTAGCCCTTGGCCCATGTGGGCTGCAGCCGGACGCACTCATTCGCGTCCTTGAGCGCCAAGTCGAACTTCTCCATGGCCATGTAGGCGGCCGCCCGGTTGGAGTAGAAGACGTGGTTCTCGGGGTCGAGCTCAATGGCGCTGCTTAGGTGCTGCTCGGCGCGCTTGAAGTTCTGCACGTTGAACGCCTCGATGGCGCGCTCCTTGAACTCAAGGCTCTCCTCCTTCCGCTGCGCGATCGCGTCCATGACCAGCTGCAACTCCTGCTTCGTGCACCGCACGTACGTTGCGTTCTCGGGGTCCAACTCCAGACCCTTTTCGAACGCGTCGCGCGCGGGGCCGAGCTTGTCGAGCCTGAAGAGTGCCGCGCCGCGGCGCGAGTAGCCCTTGGCCCACGTGGGCTGCAGCCGGATGCAGTCGTCCGCGTCGGCGAGCGCCTTCTCGTACTGCTCCAGCGCCATGTAGGCTGCCGCTCGGTTGGAATAGAAGATATGGTTGTCCGGGTCGAGCTTGATCGACTTTTTGAGCAGCTCGACTGCGCCCTTGTAGTTCTGCTCTCTCAAGGCAGTGGCAATTGGAGGTCGTCAGAGGTCGTCAGAGGTCGTCAGAGGCTGTCAGAGGTGATCCGAGGCCATCATAGATCACCAGAGGCAATCATAGATCATCAGAGAGGCAATCATAGGTCAACACCTGCTCATTGAAGGCTTCGATGGCCTTTTCTTTGCACTCGAGCGACTCTCGCTGGCGGGCCATACGCTCGGCGATCGCGTTCATGACCGCCTCGAGCTCCTTTTTGAGCGCCTCGTTGCTTGGGTCGAGCTCAAGGCCCTCCTTGAGCACGTGCTCAGCCTTCTCGAGCTGCCCCATCCGGAAGAAGACGGAGCCGCGTCGCAAATAGCCCTTTGCCCAATTGGGCTGCAGACGCACGCACTCGTCCGCGTCCTCCAGCGCCTTTCCATACTGCTCCAGTGCAATGTATGCCGTGCACCTGGTTCCAGGTGAGCAGCGGGTGGCACAGCGTGGGCACGGTGTACTTGGCGGTCAGTGGCAATCAAGGTGCCCATCAGTAGCACTCACCTGTTCGAGTAGAGTGGCAATCAAGGTGCCCATCAGTAGCACTCACCTGTTCGAGTAGAGCACATGGGACTTTTCATCCAGCGAGAGGGCAATGGTCAGATGCTTGACGGCGCGGTCGTACGCCTCCGCTTTAAAGTCGTCGATGGCGACCTCTTTGAGTGTGTCCACCGCCGTCTTGATCACACTCTCCGGGAACAGCAGCATCTTCTCTGAGTCATCGTACGCAGCTCCACCCGAGAGGGCGAGCGTATCGAAGCCGCCGTAGAGCGATCGCGGCAGGTCGCCGAGAAGGCTCGACGCAGAGGGCACGACGGCGGTGGAGGCGCCATTGGGCTTGGCGAGCTTGGCAACGTAGAAGCCGCCCGCGAACTTGAGCAGATCACCGCCAGCCTTGGCGAGCGCCCACTGCTTATCTAGGGTGTCAGCGTCCACGCCTAGCACGTCGCACGCGTCCACCGCGTTGTAGACAGCGCCGTCCGCGAGTGCCTGCGGCCACGTGACCCCAAACTTGGCGAGGGTGAGCATGCAATACGAGGGGTCATCAGCGGTCATCAGCGGTCATCAGGGGTCATCACCTGCGGCCACGTGACCCCAAACTTGGCGGTGAACTCCGACAGCTTGCCCGACGGGGGGTGGAGCTCGGTCGGCTTCGAGAGCGACGCCTTGTTCGCGATCGAATAGTAGTGGTTGTCGACCAGCTTGCGTGAGAGCATGGTCACCGCATCAATCTCGCCCTCCTCCGCGACCGTTAGCCCTCGGTCGCGCAGCTGCCCCTTGAGGAGCTCGCGCACGGCGAGGTTGTTGGCGTGCGGCTTGATGAAGACGAACGCCTGGTTCGTCGCAAACTTGGGCGTGTCCTCGAATGGGTCGCCGCCCAGCTTCTGCGCCATCTTGAGCATCTCGGGTACAGAGAGGTCCTCGAAGGCGTCGAACAGGGACGTAGGCGAGCCGTCGAGCTCCACCTGGGCGTCATCGAGGTCATCAGAGGTCATCAGAGGTCATCAGAGGTCATCAGAGGTCATCAGCAATTAGTGGCAATAAGGTGCCATCAGCCGTCGAGCTCCACCTGGGGATCCTTGGTCCAGCGCAGCAGCGTATCACGCTTGACACCTGCTTCGAGCAGCGCGTGGCCCGTGTCGTCGTCGTCGAGCGTCGCTGACAACCAGTTGAGCCGCTCCGCCAGCGCTTCGAAGGCCGACGCGGAGCCGTGCACGCCATTGTCGCCCACATTGGGCTTGGAGGCGAGCCCGAGCGCCTGCCACCGCTGCAGAATCTCGTGGCGCATCGAGCCGGCCTCGGCCGTCGCTGGGTCGGTCGCACCAAGCACTTTGCTTCGGAAGTCGGCCCAGCTCATCTCCTTTGCATTCCACTGCACGCAGAAGTAGTAGATCGACGAGCCCGGCGAGGTGTACTTGGCACGCATGGCGGCATAGAAGCCGTTGACGACGTAGATGCGGTCGTCAGAGGCGCCCATGGCGCTCGCTGCGCACAAGTTGAGGTCATGAGAGGCACGTCAGCGCTAATGGTTGCATGCCAAAAGCATCAGGCCGGAGCGTGCGCGGCAAGGGCCTATAGTACTACCCGCGCGTTTCGGTCCGTGGCGCGAGGCATGTGCACGGGAGGTTGCTCCTGCGTGCCGCAGCACGGGGACGGGCTCGGCATCGTGCCGATGTGGCGGGCGGCGGGCGGCGCAGTGTCACCTGATAATCCCACGTGCTTGGGAGCACGGCGGGCAGGCTCGCGGGCGACGCAAGAAGCCCAAGCGGGGGAATCGTCACGTTCACACCTCCATGTAGTAGTGCATCGCTTCTTCTCAAACTCGCGATGTGTAACGCATACCGCCTCACGGTTCAGACTTCTCACTGCAGTCAAATTCAAACACGCGGTGATCAAATCGAATTCGTGGACGGCTCCGCGCTCCTCGGCCCGGTGGATGCACACAAGCACCGCTTTGTTATTTTTGCTCATCCAAAGTTTCGTCGCGGACTTCCAAAAAAGTTTCGTCTTCACGTAAATGCTCTTCTTGACCCTCGTGTCGGCCGTCCTCTCGACGTCGGCATCGCGGGTCGAGTTCGAGTTCTGGTCAGCATCCCGCATCGCGCGCGAGCTTCCGCCTCTCATCGAGGCGGCCTATGTGGCCACCGACGACGACGAACTTCGCCTCGACCCACCGCCGGGGATGCTGCGATGGATGCTCAGCCCTCCGGGCATGCGCGACGAGCTACAGGTGGGCATTGGCGTGCGCGGCGAGGCGCAGCTGATTGGATTCGTGGCGGCGGTTCCAAGTGCTCTGCGCTTGCGCGGCGAGCGCCATCAGGCAGCGGTCGAGGTGAGCCTGCTGTGCTTGCGGCGCCAGTGGCGGGGCCAGGGGCTCACGCGGGTGCTGCTCGAGGAGCTACGACGCCGGTGCGATGCTGCGGGCGTGCAGCTGGCCGTGTACACGGCGTCGCGACCGCGGCGCGTGCGCCCGCTGCTGCGCGCCGCTTGCTTCCACCGGCCGCTGCTTGCGAAGGCTCTCCTAGAGTCAGCTTTCCTACGAGCTGAGGCGACCGACAACGCTGCTGACCCGAATGAGTCGGCGGCGGCCAAGGAGCAAACGAGGATCACCGCGGCGGATGTGCGTAAGGCTCTTTACGAGGCTGCGCGGCTTCCCCAGCCGCTGAGGCGCACGCCATCGTCACCGCGGTTGCGCCGCATGCGTGCCGACGATGCGTTGGAGTGCCTCGCTCTCTCCGACGAGCATGCGCGCGCTTTCGATTTGGCGCATAGCTTCTCGATGGCGCAGTTCCGGCACCGCTTCCTCGGCTGTGGCGCAATCTCGCTCGTGCTGCGCGGCCGCCCTAGACACTCTCGCCATCGGTGCCTCTTTTGGAGACGACGAAGCCATTTGCAAGGTAGCGGCGGTGGCCCTGGGAGCGGCGGCGGCGACGCTGGCAGCGGCGGCGCTGACGGCGGCGGCGGCACTGGCGCAGGCGGCGGTGGACCGCTGCTCGGGTTCATCAGCTTCACGCTGCTGCCGCTGCGGTCGGCCTCGGGCAAGCGCCTCGTCCAGGCGCAGCTGCTCGGCCTCGCTCTCACGCCAGGCGCGCCTACGGAGGAGACACTCGAGCGCCTCGTTGACGGAGCTCTCCGGACGGCGCGTAGGGAGGGGGCGGCCGTGTTCAACGCGCTGGCCGTCGGCGACCTCTCGCCCGCGCGGCTGGCGGCGCTCGGCTTCGTCCAAGGGGACGGCGAGACCTTCGTGCATGTGGAGCACTCTAGCGCCGTCGATGCTGCCGACGAGCCGCAGACCATCGATCCCTCCGCGGTCAGCTGGACGCCCATGTTATCGTGAGCGCTGGAGTACCTAGGTCCCACAGGAGGCCAACTACGGACGATTACACTGTGGAGACGAGAGCGAGGCCAACACCGGCAGTCACGTCCTGGGTAGAAACCACGCCGCGCTCGACGCGCGGCATCGCGCACCTGGTTATGTTTCACGGCTCGGAGTTTCACGTACCACTAACCTGTAAACAACCGTGTAACCTATTGGGGTGCGCTGAGCTGGCCGCTGCCCCTGCACCCTCCGTGCACGGGCGAGCTCAATTGGGCAGCGCCACGCCCTCGCGCTTCGCCCTCGCAAACTGCTCGAGAACGGCCTCGCGCCCTTGGCTCCACTGCAGGGTGCAGTTCGTCGACCACAACGCGTACTGTCGCAAGCGGCGGCGCCGAAGTTCGAAGCCACGCCGCAATCCCCCTGCCTGCTGCCTCGCCGAGCTACGCCACGTCACCGTTGCTTCATTCCGGCCGCGGTATTGCGTGGGAAAGTCATGCCCTTGGCTTCGACCGCTTAGTTTGAGCTGTGCGTTGAGGGAGGCCGCACGCCGGGCCCATGCGCGCTCGACGGAATGGCCCGAGGGCATCTCGTAACGCCCCTGCAGCTCACCCACATAGACGAGGCGCGGCGGAAGCGACCTCGCCGGTGGGAGTTCGGGACGAGATTGCAGCTCATGGTGAGATGGATATCTCGCTGGCGGGAGAGTCGTGCGAGACGTCGAGTGCGTCTCGTCGCCGCTGTCGAGGGCGGCAGCGTGCTGGCCGCCGAGCGCGTCCACTCGAGCTTCGATCAGAGGTTGTGGAACGAATGCGTGCTGGCCCGCGAGGTGCGCCCAAGACGCATTCCAGGATGCTCGTGCGTTCTTCTTGAGTGGATGAAGCACGGCGACCTGGCCGCGTGCACAGCGACTGGTGGCGCGCTGGTCACACCCGCGTGTGCCGTCTTGGTGGCGCGACGTTGCATCTGCCACCCGTACGCTGCCCACGCACTCGCCCACTGCATGCCCTTGTGAGCCGTCTGTGGTGACGCACATCGCATTGAGAGAGGCACTATGCGCGCTCACTTGCGAGAAATATCGATCTGCGTATGCACAGCTCGCAATTGCGGCCGCGAACGGTCGACGTCGGACATCGAGCGCCCCGAGTGCAAACGGCGCCATCCGGCCCGTGTGCGCACAGCCGAGCTGGCAGCACTTCTTGTCGGCCTCGCCCTGGCACCAGGCGGGACGACACATAGCTGGCCCTTGCCACATCGCGCCACCATAGCAGCCGGCGCAGTCCGACATGGAGGATGCGAAGCCGAAAAGGCACGAGCCCTGCCAGTGCATCTGGCCGTACCACTCGGTGCTCGGCGATACGGCAGCGAGGTCGGCCAAGATGACCGTCGGCCAAATCATCGCATCGTCCTCTGTTTTGCCGACCCATGGGACCTCGGGAAAGGCCTTGAGTGCCTCCTTGAACCAAATGTGTGTCTTCTCAGGAGTATGCCACATGCGACAATCGTGCGTTCGCACGAATGTCAGATCGCGATGCCGCTGGCCCTCGGCGTGTACGTCGTCGCTCAAGCAGCTCGCGCTGAGGCCACCTATCACGAAGCGCACGATGACACGGCCGGAAACGATGGCGGCGTCCGACATCCAGGTGGCACGAGCGTGTCCACGGCGTTGGACCGACCTGGGCGCACTTAAGACACCGAGCGCGAGCATCGCCGGGCTCAATCCCTGGCCGGCATGCCGTACCGGTAATTTAGAGGGGTCCATAAAATTTGAGAGCCCCCTGGGCGTTGGCTCGTTCTAGACTTTCGGAAATGAATTTCCCAAAGTCGCCCACTGTGTGCGACGTCCTGGCTTTTCGTTAGAAAAAAAGGGTTCACACGAGTCAACCCCGGGCGGGTGGGGTGCGGAACTTCTTTCATTTAGGGGCCGCCCTCGGAGGCGCCACGTTTGTCGTTACACGTCGAGCAACTTTCAGTTCGGCACCGGTACTGTATCGTGGAGCCTGTGTTCGGGGGGCTCTGGGCCCGCAACGTATCGATAGGCAGGAGCGCCGTCGTGGCTGCGAGAAGGGCACGAGATTCGCGTGTGTGAATCTCTGACCCTAC
>PJAB01002162.1:0-10196 GCA_002887195.1 Chrysochromulina parva | reverse complement strand
TTTCGCCTGAGTTAGGATTGGGTTCCCAGGGATTCGTCACCGACGGCGACGAGATCGACAGCCTATCCTCTCGCCTTTCACCTGCCCATCTTATAACCGCGTTAAGGTCTTAACTTAGATCGACCGACCGACGCGCGATGCCGGTCCGCAGGCTTAACTTATAATGTCCGCGTTTCACCGCGTTACACGTTATCACGAGCAAAAAACTTACACGCACCCTCTCTCTCTCTCTCGCGCGCGCGCGTACATCGACGCGTCGTAACACGTGCCACTCTCGGGCGTCCTCTCTCCTGGGCCTGAGGACGCCTCTCCTGTGCAGATACAGAGCGCCGTAAACCGGAGCGCTCTCTCCGTTACTCGTCCACCTTTGCTCGCTTGGCCTCGGGCTCGTCGGGGTCGGCCTCCTCTTTCACCTCCTGTGCGGGCGGTGCTGCCGCGTCCGTCTCGGCCGGCACGACGGCGCTCAGAGGGAGCGGGCCCACGTCATGAGCAGCGGCGGTCGGCGAGGCGGCGAGCGGCGGTGGGCCATGGACGCCCGGGTATCCGGAGGGCGGGTATCCGGAGGGCGGGTATCCTGAGGGCGGGTAGGCCGGAGGAGGTGCCATACTGGGCGGCGGGTAGCCGGGCGGCGGTATGCCATAGCCGGGAGGCGCCATACCGGGCGGCGCCATACTGGGCGGCGGGTAGCCGGGCGGCGCCATCGTTGGAGGGTATCCTGGAGGCGGCCCATACCCCGGAGGCATCACGGGGGGAGGCATCACGGGGGGAGGGTATCCAGGCGGCGGCACGCCGTATCCGTTTGCGCCGTACGGCGCAAACGGCGCGCCTGCCGGCTCGGCGGCCGGCGCTGCGGCGGCCGAGCCGGCGGCAGGATCTGCATTCACACTCGTAGTCGATGCGTTCACACTCGTGGTCGATGCGTCTGCCGCGTCGGTGGCGGCGTGCGCGCCACCATTCGTCAGCGCACCAATCCCGCGAGCACGGGATTCGTCAGCGGGATTCGTCAGCGCACCATTCCCTCGAGCACCGGCACCGTCGGAGGCTACGCTCGCGGTCGCCGCATCGGCTGCGCTCACGGTCGCCGCATCGGCTGCGCTCACGGTCGCCGCATCGGCTGCTGACGCGGGCGCGGCGCCAGGCGCCGTAACGGGCGCGGCCCCGGGCGCGGGCTCCGTCGGGCGCGTCCACTGCGTCTTGCCGCCACCGCCCTTGATGAAGTAGTACGTGCGCCCATCGGGCGCTGTGGCTTGCTTCCAGCCGGCCGGGAGCGGCGGCGCATCAGCGGGGTCGGCGACGGGGCGCGTCCACGTCGTCTTCTTCGTCGCGGCGTGGAAGTAGTACACTCGACCGTCAGGCGCCTTGGTGGCCTTCCATCCCTCAGGCAGCGGCGCCTCGGTGCTCGCCGCGCCGGCTGCTGCGTGTGCCGGCGCGCCATCCGCCCGCGCGCCCGCTGTCGCCGCCGCCGCGAGAACGGCCTTGGCCACCTCTGCTGCGTGTGCATCCTCCTCTTCGCGCCTTTTGGCCCCCGCCGCCTCAGCCTGAAGCTGGAGCTCGCGCTGCTTGGCGTACGCGGCGGCCGCGTCCGCTAGGTCATCGCGAGCGTACTTGCCCCACACCCCAACCCCACCCGACGATTCGGAGACGAAGAGGTCCACCTGCAGCTGATCCACTTTCATCACCATCGACTCATCGACGATCTTGCCGCGCCCATCGATCTCGTCGTGCCGGAAGAGACAGCCCTGGTTGTGCGGGCCGCGCCGGTTGCACACGCCCTGCTTGAAAAAGTCCATGCACAGCGGTCGTACGTTTTCAATCTTCGGGATGGCGCCGATGGTGCCGTAGCGCGTGCCAAAGACGTGCGTGCCAAAGAGGCCGAAGCCCGTGTTCGGATCGTACAGATTGAGATCGAGGTTGGCCGGCGCCTCAAAGTGGCTCGCAGCCCGCGGCGTGGGCAGCCCAGGCGTGACGCCTTTCTCCGCCTGGTACTCTGAGGCTGGCTTGCCATTGTGCATGAACTTGCACGAGGCGCGGAAGCACGAACCGCGCTTGAAATCGCCGCACTCGGGCAGGCCGCCCATCATGTCCTCACCGGGCGCAGAGCGGCTGATCGGCTGCAGCCATGGCTTATCCATGGTTCCCGGGGTGACAGCGGGTCTCGGACACGTGCTTTTCGCCGATGCTGTGAAATTGGCTGTGAAATGTAACCACTCGGCCTGACACAAGGGGCTTCAGAACAACGCGCGAAAACTCCGCTCCGGAGTTAACAGCAGAAAAAGATTTGTCACTTTAAAAGTCACTTTTGACTTTACAATATCATATTTGAATAGGGAATATCGTGGAACCGCGAACTCGACTCCACTGATTGTATGACTCGACTCCACTGATTGACGGTAACTCGACTCCACTGATTGACCGAGACTCTGACTGTCGTGTAGACTGACAGCAGACTCTCTGGCGAAACCCTCATGTGTGCCGGGACCGGACGTTACGTTCCCTCGTCATTCGAACAAGTAGCATTCACTGCTGCTGGTGTTGGCGCCCTCAGCGGCGCATGCTGTCACACCACATTCCCGATATTATGAACCCAGCCCAGTATGTGTCACTTCCTCGTCACTTCCTCGTCTTCTGCCTAACTTTTTCGACGAATTGGATGACGCGTATGAAGATTTGCAGGAAGTTGAGCAGCGCGTTGAGCGCGAGGTCGAGGACGTCGACTTCGCTCGACGACTCGATTTTGCTGACCATCGCGTGGGTGTCGTACCAAACTTTCAGGGAGTAGAGGATGAGGCCCATCTTGATGTAGACGGCGTCGAAGACGGCATCCGACAGGAGGCCGAAGCGCGCGAGGAGGTACGAGCCCCACATGACCCACGAGCCCGCGAAGAGGATTGAGCTCACGTACATGAAAACCTTGTTGTTGCGGTTGCCGAGGAGCGCAGCGGCTGAGAAGCAGAAGTAGATGCCAGCAGTGTAGATGAACGCGATCAGAATCGTCGAGTCCAGCACGCTGCAGATCTTCGACTTCGAGGTCAAGAACCACTCGTTCGAGCCTGGGCGCGGGCACGCTCCGCTCTCCACCAGCGCCATGTGTATCCAAGTGCCCACGTTGAGGCCAGCGGAGTACGCGACCGCAGAGAACAGGCCGAAGCGAAGAATGAAGGGGCGCGCGGCAAGAATAGTTGAGGAGCAGCGCAAAGACAATCTGCGCAATCGTCATGTAGTCCGAGCCCGTCGTGAATGCAGCGGGCATCCACCCGGGCGCTGACGACGGGCGAAAGTGAATGTGAGACCCATACGCGGCGATAGCGACGCCGACTCCCGCTGTCGCGTAGACCCGCGCTATCGTTGAGCCGACGCTGCGTCTTGATGACATGTTTGTCTTGTCCAGGTATCCGAGGCTGTGCGGCCCGTTCTTGAAGACAATCCCTGGCTTCGCGCCATCGAAGTTGGTGATTGTGGCGGCTTTGCGCTCGGCCACCGCCTCACGAGCAGTTGAGACGTCCTCTGGCTTCCCGAGCAGGTAGGAACTGCCCGACTCAGTCACCTGGAAGATGCGAGGTGCGTCTCAGCGGCACGTGCACACGCAGCCACGCGAGCAGGCGGCCACACGCGCAGCAGCCAGCAGCAGCAGCGGTGGCGGCAGCGAGAGCACTCTGGGGTAGCACGCGCACCACATGCGTCTCAAGGTTGCCCTCGGGCGGCACAGTGCTGGTCATCATCTGCGTGCCATCGGGAGTGCCGAGCTTTCCGTAAACATTGCCGGTCACAGTGTTGCCAGCACTCCACTTCCAGTTCTCAAGGGTCGGCATCGTCCTCGAGCCCGTCCGCAGTAGTGCTGGCGAGCTCGCCCGTCGCGGTGCTGGCGATTTCGCATTTCGAGGCGGCATCTTCCGATCCTGTTCCCCTTCGCTTTTGCGCGGGCGTGTGCGATGTAACCCCCTTACATGTAACGGTACGGTATGTACCGGTAAAAAGACACCGGGGGGAGCCGGGACAAACCGTACGCCGGTCCGGTGTCTTGGGTGTCGAATTATAACCATTGGCTGTGAACCACACGATGAAAACGTGTCGGTCGGGTAAGATAACAGGCGTGCTGTTCAGCGCTTTGACCCGCAGCGCGCCTCTTCAAAACAGCGCTACCTCACGGGGCGCCTTGACGACCTCTTTTGGCAGGTCCGTGCGCGTGGGCACGGGCATTATCGGGCGTGAACTCGGACACTCCGGCGTGGTGCGCGCCAGGTCCAAAGCGCCAATGTGAACACCCCGACCACGCTGATCACGGCAAACATAGTTGCACCGACAGAGGAAAAGTCAGTCGAGACTAGCATGGCCATCGCAACCATTGAGCACGCGGTTCCCATGAGGAAGTATCTCCTGGCGCGCTCATCGAGCCACTTTATCTTCTTTTCACAAAAGTTTCGAAGCTCTCGTCTCCGGAGCAGGATTGCTCGCAAACCACCACAGCCGATCCGACGCGTCGCGCGAAGCGTACAGCGTCCGCATCTGCGGTGACAGCCCGCCTTCTTTACTAGTGAGCTGAATGATACGCTCCTTGAGCCTTGCCGAGCGTTCGGTCATGAGCTCAGACATAGAAGCAGCGTGAATGTGGACTGGACCTCCTCTCTTCTCCGTCCCGAGGGGTTTGAGACACAAATCGAATGGAACTCGCCGTTGAGGCGCGCCTCTTCAAAACAGCGCCTCTTTGAAACTGCGAGGTAGCGCTACCTCGCAGAGTGGTATATCCTCACCTTTCGCGTTGCCAACCGCAAACGCGTTGACGACCTCTTTTTGCAGGTCCGTGCGCGTGGGCACGTTGGGCACGTCGGACATTCGCACGGGCTTATGGGCGTGGTCTCGGACACTCCGGCGTGGTGCGCACGAGGTCCAAAGCGCCAATGTGCCCCCCCCGACCACGCTGATCACGGCAAACATAGTTGCACCGACAGAGGAAAAGTCAGTCGAGACTAGCATGGCCATCGCAACCATTGAGCACGCGGTTCCCATGAGGAAGTATCTCCTGGCGGCATCGTCGAGCCACTTGATCTCCCTAATCACAAAAGTTTCGAAGCTCTCGTCTCCGGAGCAGGATTGCTCGCAAACCACCACAGGCTGATCCGACGCGTCGCGCGAAGCGTACAGCGTCCGCATCTCCGGTGACAGCCCGCCTTCTATACTAGTGAGCTGAATGATACGCTCCTCGAGCCTTGCCGAGCGTTCGGTCATGAGGTCAGACATGTTGCGCGTGGCGCGGATCGCCGCGGACAGGGACCCAAAGTAAAACGCGAGCGCCGCCGATGTTGTTATGAGGAAGGCGAGCTCAAAGTCTTGCGACGCATTGCTCGCATTAAAGCTGCCGTCGGTAACGAGTGAGCTCGTGATTCCTAACATGAGCACAGTTAGAACCATGAGGTTGTTGAAGCGGTCATTGTTCTGCTCCCAGACATCGCGATCCGCCTCCTTTGCGGCCGCGAGCAGATCTTGCGACAGCGTCTGGAAGTGCGTCGCCATGGAAGTTGCGAGTTCCTTCCTGTGAAGTTCCCGATCTTGATGGACCCCGCGCATCGAGAAAAATAGCTGTCCGGCGGATAATCCGACGGATACGGCGGATGATACGGCGGATACGAGGATCTCCAAATATGTCGACATGTCCGAAACCTTGCTCGCACTAGCGTCGGGCGGCCGCCGCCCGCCGGCTGGCTGCGCTTTCGTGAAGGGGTTGGAGCGCGCAAAATGTCGCGAGGACGTAGGGGGACGCGGACTTACGTACAGTAGTTGTCGAACGTTTCGTGGACGTCGAGTGGTCCTCGTGCGTGTTGTGCGTGTTCATCATGAAACAGCTCTCGGTTCTCGGCGACTTGACGCCGCAGTGAGATGCGTCTGCAGCTCTGGCTGCTCGCAGCGCCCACATTGGTGTCGCCGTTCGAATGCGGCCTCTCGTGGGCGCCACGCGCACCGACGGCCGCGGCGCGCACGAGCTCGATCTCTGCGCGCGTGTCGCGCGCCGCCGCGCCGGTGCCGCCCCATCCACCCGCGCCGGAACCCGATGCCAATGAGTTTGCGCTGCCCGCAGCCTCCTCGGGCATTATCATGACGGCGACCGCTGCTGCCGCGTCGCCCAAGCCGCGTTCTCGGCGAGGTCGCCCTCGCAACGGCGTGCGCACGGCGGCTGTGCCGTCCGCGCGCCGCGGCGCGCCCAAGAAGAAGAGCGAAGACGAGGCGGCGTCCGAGTCAGCAGCTCTGGCCGACAGCTCAGTCTCATGGTACATCAAGACGGTCACGTTGCAGCAGCGCGCGCTGCTTCGGCCCGATGAGGAGCTCGAGCTCGCGCGTCGCGTGCAGTGCATGCTCGCGATCCGCAAGACGAGGGCCGCCCAGGAGCTCGAGCTCGGACGTGCGCCGTCGAACGCTGAGGTGGCGCACGCTCATGGCGACGAGGCGGTGCGCGAGGCGGGCGACGTGGTGCTCGCACTGCGCGCGGGCGAGGCCGCGCGCGAGAAGCTCATGATCTGCAACCTGCGCCTCGTCCTTTCGATCGCCAAGCGCTACTTGGGGAACGGGTTGCCGATGGAGGACCTGATTCAAGAAGGCAACTTTGGCCTACTGCGCGCGACCGAGCGCTTTGACCCGGGACGCAAGCTGCGGTTCTCAACGTACGCGACGTTTTGGATCCGGCAGGGCATCACGCGTGCGCTCGCCGACCAGTCGCGCACCATCCGGGTGCCCGTGTACGTGCACGAGTTCGCCCTGCGCCTCAAGCGCGCGCGCGCACTCCTCTCGACTCAGCTTGGCCGGCCGGCGAGCGACTCGGAGCTGGCGCAGATGCTGGGCGTGAACGTGACGCGCGTGCAGCAGATGGCCTTTCTGCCCGCGACCGTCTCGCTCGAGACGCCTGTCGGTCAGGATAAGGAAGGGGGCTCGATCGCGACGCTTGGAGACCTCATCCCCGCGAGGACCACCCCCGCGGAGGACGTGATCCAGCAGGCGCAGCTGCGCTCGGAGCTGGATTTGCTGCTGCAGCTCGCCCTAACGTCCGAGGAGCGCGACGTGCTCCGGCTTCGGTACGGCCTCGACGACGGCAACGCCAAGTCGATCGCAGCGATCGGCAGGTTGATCGGGATCAAGGTGACCGCGGTGCGTCGCCTCGAGGCGGGAGCGCTGCGCTCGCTGCGCAAGCCGAACTTTCTCGAGCGGCTCGAGTCCTTTCTGTACGAAGATATGGACGCCTGAGGAAGAGAAGGAGGCCGGAGGATGGCCAAGAGAGAAAAGGAGCGCTGGAGAGCGTGCCAGAACTGCGCGCGCGAACAGTGCCGTGTGTACCCGCGCACAGCGTCATGTTCCGTGACGTGAACTTTGACACAACTCGTGGGTTTACCGTAATCCAGTATTCACACCAGGCCCGAGGCCGCCGACTTTTTTAATGGGCTGCGCCCAAGCTCGTCTCAAAACCAAGGTCGACGTGCGCGACCTGGAGTCGATTGTGCGCACGGGCGACCTCATTCTCTTCTCGTCCAAGCACGCTGCGGCGCAGGTGACCAAGTGCTTCACGGCGTCGACTTGGGATCACTGCGGCATGGTGGTCAAGTTCTCGTCGCGGCATGTCTTCATCCTCGAGTACGCGGGCGGTGTCTTCCTCTACCCGCTCTTTACACGGCTCTACACGTACTACGCCATCCAGGGCCGGGAGATCGTGCTGCGGAGGCTGCTACCCGGGCAGGACCGCGTCGAGATGCAGAGGCGCGTCGAATCCTTCGTGCGCGGAGTGCTTGGGCAGAAGCCGCCGTCGATCGAGGAGATCCTCCTCGCCGTCCTGAAGCAAGAGGGCGTGGTCTCCTCGTTCCTCGCACGCCTCGCAGGCACCAACGAAAAGGAGCACGTGGACAACCTCGAGACCCTCTTCTGCTCAAAGCTGATCGCGTGCGTGTACAAGGAGGTTGGCATCCTGGGTAAGCACCGCAAGTCGTCGGATTTTCTGCCCAAGCACTTTGCGGAGGAGTACGACGAGTACCTCGACCTGCAGGCGGGCGCGCTGCTCGGCCCCGGGCTGCCCATCAATTTCATGAGCGTCGCAGAGGAGGTTGAGAACATCCGTCAGCGGATAGCCGAAGAGGAGCGAAAGAAGCCGGAGGCGATCGTGCGGGCCGTGTCGCAGTTCTACGTGGCGGCGCGCTCGGGCGTCGGAGGGCTCGGCGACGAGATCTCGCGCTCGTTCCGCAATCTCGAGCGCGGCTTGCATGGCTGGTGCGAGGCAGCCCTGATTGCCTCTGATCGCATATGCTATGATTGCATGGCTGGTGTGAGGCAGCCCTGATTGCCTCTGATTGCCTATGATTGCTGCATAGCTGGTGTGAGGCAGCCCTGATTGCCTATGATTGCCATTCGCCCTGAGTGCCCTGAGCCCGGAGTGCCAGTAGCCCTGATTGCCACTCATGACGGATGGCCTCTAATGGCCACTGATGAGCGCTGATTGCCACTCATGACGGATTGCCTCTAATGGCCACTGATGAGCGCTGATTGCCACTCATGACGGATTGCCTCTAATGGCCACTGATGAGCGCTGATTGCCACTCATGACGGATGGCCGCTGATGAGCGCTGATTGCCACTCATGACGGATGGCCACTCATGACGGATGGCCGCTCATGACGGATGGCCGCTGATGAGCGCTGATTGCCCCTCTCATCAGGTCCGAAGCGGCCGAGCTCGCACTTTCACGCACCTCGAGCTTCGCCAAGTTCGAGCAGCCCTTGATGGCAGAGGCTCCCGAAGCAGAGGCTCCCACAAGTGGGCGCCGTCGTGGGCGCGCCATCGCCCCCAACGGCACCGCACAGGACGACAGCGCCCACGACGGCGCCGACGCTCACGACGGCGCTCCGACTCACGACGGCGCCCACGACGGCGCGACAGCTCACGACGGCGCCCACGACGGGTCGAGTCCACCCCTCCGCGGTGAGGAAGCCGCCGAGCTAGCTGAAGCGCGAGCGGCCGCCATGGACGACTTTCAGGCGAGGGAGCGCTTCGCCCGAGCCCAATCGCAGAGTCAGCGCGGCGCACATGCTGCACAAGGGTCAAGTCGGTACGATCGGCCGCCCGAGCGCCTGCCCAACGATGAGACACAGTTGGCCAACAATGGTGGTTACAACGCGTCTCAACTGGCAGTGGCGCTCGATGACGACGTGGCGGCAGCGCGTGCGGACGGAGCGTTGACGCCGCTGCGGCGCAACAGCAGCAGCGTGGCCTTCGATCTGTCGCGCGTCGGCAGCAGCGGAGGGCTGCGCTTGCAAGGGGGAGCTCTCGTCGACGAGGTGAAGGATGTGTCGCCGTGGTTCCACTCCCTCCTAATAGCCTCCAAATTGCCTCCTAATTGCCTCCTGATTGCCTCCTGATTGCCTCCTAATTGCCTCCTAATTGCCTCCTAATTGCCTCCAGGTGGAGAATGTGTCGGATGGCGGCGTGTACGCTCCAAGCGCCCTCAACGGCTACAGCCCGCCTTCGGCTCCACCTTCGGCTGCTGCCGCCGCCGCCGCCGCCGCCGCCGACCAGGAGGTACCGAGGAAGAGCCTGCTGGGCGCCTTCCAATGAGCGAGTACGGTGTGCATCTGAGCGAGTACGGTTTGCATCTGCATGTGACAAGAAGCGGACTCGAGGGAACATCGACGAGGGTACAGTTCTCGGCCCCCCCGGCGGACCGCCGCCCTGGAAGCGGAACGCGAACCCGGGAGCCTAGGGTAAGGTCACGGGCGAGCGGTGTGGGTGGCCCGAGGTGGTCGCGCCCCTTGGCGTCCGGTGTGGGTGGCCCGAGGCTCCCCCGGCCCGTCGGCGGAGCGCCGCGATCTCTACGGACTACGCTACTACCGGTACCAACTTACGAGGCCTTACGAGGCCCGCCCACGGCGTGCGGCTGCGGGCGGTCCGGTCACGTGTGGAGACACCGGGTACAACGGTACATTCTACATACGCATACGGCGATACGGGCGATAACCGGCGCGCGAATACCCCGGTTACCGCGCGCGTCCGCGAACCGCGTGGGCCCACTGGCGTGGTGGTCCGAGGTAACACGCGATAGTCCGAGGACCAGGAGCTTGACCCAAGGGGGAGTGGTCTACTATTTTTCATGTTTATAAGGCCCTAACCCCACACCTGTTTGGGAACTGAATGGTTGACCCAAGGGGGAGTGGTCTACTATTTTTCATGTTTATA
>PJAB01002161.1:0-10197 GCA_002887195.1 Chrysochromulina parva | reverse complement strand
TGATTTACAATCAATATCGCCAAAATTTTCGCGCCTGCGGCGGGCAAGCCTCCCCCCAGACCCCTGTGCCCAAACCTCAGTTTACACCCCAGCCTGAGACCCCTGACCTGAGCTAGAGCCTCATCGTCGCTTTACCGGCCATAATGCCGCACCTCCAGACGGGCGATAAGTCGACGACGTGTCGCGGTCGATGATGCCCGGGGACCGGGGAAATCGTCATTCCGCCCGTACGATTATCCGAACGCCCATGTGGCACACGAAACCGAGAACGCACGCACGCACGCCACACACCGCCGCACCACACGGGACCGGCGCCGGCCGCCGCGAGACTGTAACCGAACGACATGCCTCACATG
Source organism: Chrysochromulina parva (assembly GCA_002887195.1). NCBI lineage: Eukaryota > Haptophyta > Prymnesiales > Chrysochromulinaceae > Chrysochromulina > Chrysochromulina parva. Next base: position 9,841 of record PJAB01002161.1, on the reverse strand, counting down.
AGAGCTATGCGAGATCGCCGAGATCGATCATCCGAAACCCTCCGACGTTTAAGGAACCCTCAAGAAGACGGTTTGCGAAGAGATGGTGGATGCTCTCGCGGATCCGGCGGATGTCGAGGCGCGAGCGGCACTGAGCAAGTGCGGACAGAGGCCCTCCGAGGATCCCAGGCCCGAGGGTCGCGCTCAAAAGCCGTTGGTACTCCCCGAGTTTCATGCGCACGTTCGGGTGATCGGCGGTGCCAAAGTGGGCGATGGCGACCTCGCATGCAGCACCCAGGTGCTCGATCGAGCGCATGTGGTGCGCGATCGCGTGCGTGCGATCGAGACCCGCGGGCCCGGCCAATCTGAGCGAAGTCCGCCAAACCATCAGATGGACTTCGCTCAGATTCGCATGCACAAACATCATCGGCTCACAGACCACTCCAACCGATCTGCGCAAAATGTGGCCAGCCTCCTCCAACTGCTCGATGAGGGCCTCGAAGGCGCCGTGGCGCTCGAGTGCCAGTGCCTCGGTGGGGGGGGCAAGCTCGTCTTCGATCCCGCGTGAGAGGCGAACGAGTTGCGTCACCGCGCGCACGAGGCAGCTCGAGCCAAGCGAGTACGAGTCACCGTAAGGCTCGAGAAGACGGCGCGCTTCCGCCGTCGCTTGATCGCTCTCGGCAAGCCATTGTTCACGCGCGGGCGCGTCGACCACGCATGCAATTTTGAAGCAGCCGTTGGCGCGGCGCGAGAGGGCCGAGGCGAGCCTTACTGATCGGACCGCCCCATCAGGCGTACGGCGCAGCCGCGCGACGGCCTCGGCTGAGGACTCGAGCAGCAACGTCAGCTCGTGCGCCTCCCAGCGGCGCAGCGAGTCCCAGTGCCGAACCTCATTTTGGGCGAGGTCGAGCAGCAAGCCACCCATAATTTCGTCCGAGGCGCCGCCGGCGCACGCGCACGCGCCGAGCGCCGTTCGCGCCTCGAGAAGGAGCGTGCGCGCCTCGGAGAACAACCCGAGCTCAGAGCAGAATGCACCGAGCTGCGCGCTCAGCTGCCAGTGCGCGGAGTCGTTTGGCCACTGCCCGTACGCGGTGCCTGGCGGTGACGACGCGCTCGCGCTCGCACGACTGACGAGTCGGTCAGCGCCGGTACCTTCCTCCGCGGTCAGCTGCATCAACACCCAAGTCGCCGCCAGCTGACCATTGGAGGCAGCAACCCTCGCCTCCACATCCGCCTCCTTAGCATTGATGTGCTCAAGGATGGCCGCCTTGGCCGCCACCGCCACCTCGGCTCCTTTCTCCGCCTGCAGTTCGATGGCCAGCGCCTCCATTTTCTCCCTGGCCGCCTGGAAACTGGCCGTCGATTCGGCTTGGATCGCCTCCATCTCCACCAAACGCGCCTCGAGGAAGGCACGTTGCTCGACCTGCTCCGCAGCGAGCCGTGCTGCCGCCTCGGCTTTCGCTGCCTCGAGCTCTGCCACAGGTAACGGATCGACCTTCTGGTCGACGGCCGTGGCGAGCCAGCTGGCGTCGACGGGGCGGTCCCCGAGCGCAAGGACCATGAGGCGCAGTTGCCGTGTGCTTGCGGGGCGGAGGAGGGTACGCAGTACGGCGGGACTGAGCAGCGACACCCGCACGACTGACTTGAGCCGCGCGCACTCCGTCTCACAATCCTTGAACACGGGGCCCTGCATCATGCACCACGTCCCATACCCCACCCGCCAAGGACCAAGCACCGTTCCCACCTTTTGGACCATCTGTATGAGCCGATGCACCTGCCACTGATGCCAGACCGCGCGTGCGAGCTCGTCATCTTGGGGCTCATCGGGCAAGCGCGCGCCCAAGGTTGCATGCACCGCCGCCTCGAGCAGAGCGCGTTCAATAATGAAGCACGGCGCGGCGTCGACGCGGCGTTCAATGCATTGACGTCGAGTCTCCGCGTCTGCCGCGTAACATTCGCGTGCAACTTGTTCGGCCTGCTCGGCAGCCAGAATCTCCAATGTTCTTTGGGCACCATCTTCAAGCCACCGCTCGCTCGAGCACAGCCAGCACCGGCGCACCCCGTCTGCAACCACGCTCCGTAGCGCCACGCTACCCACAGCCGCCGCCGTTGGGTCGAGCAGAGGACGCAAATCTTCGAGGTGAGCGACGTCCGCGCCAGCCACGCGTAGAAGCTTCGCCTCGCTCCATCCACGGGGTCTGACGGTGAGCAGCCACAGCATCATCTGCCTCGGCGCGCGCGCGCCGACTAGCGCGCTCAGCTCAATGCGGCTGCACGTGCCCTCGGGCCGGTGAACATCCTTCAGCGAGAGTGCGCCTTGAGGAGCGTCGGCACTGGATGTCGTTTGGACGCGAATGCTCACCTTTTCTTCATCGGACGCGACGGCGCGCGTAATCGCCCGCTCGCACAAAGCATGCAGCTCGCGAGGCTCGTATAGGCTACCAGTGGCGAGTAGCTCATCTCGGGCCAGGTGCAGCCACGCAACAGAGAAGGCGCGGTCGTAGGGCACACTCATCATGTCGATGCAGCGGTCTATGAGGGCATCCGTCGACATGCCAGCCGTCTCGCCCACGCACAAAACTGCCGCCGCCTTCTCGGCTACCTCTGCGTGCGTGCCTAATTTCCAACCGTCAGGGTCAACGCCCATGGTCATGGCCATGCCCAAGAGAAAACGCCGAACGTACTCTGCCCGCGCATCCGGCCCCCAAAACTCGTCGCTCATGAGCTCGTCGAGTTGCGCCTTCGTGAGCCCGGAGCCCTCGATTAGCGCACGTGCCTCGGCGCGTGTGGGATTGGCGAGGCTCAGACGGCAGAGCGCACCCGCGTAGCGCGAGATCATCGGATGAGTCACGCTGCCCAAGCGTGTGGCGAGTACGATACGGCAGCCGTGCGGCATGGGCGACGGGAGCCATTGCACCGGCTCGCCGTCGCCCGCGATGCTGTCAATCAGGATGACCAGCGGGCTGAGCGCAGCCGCACGCACCAGTGCGGCAGCAACGGCACAGGCGAGGTGGTGCGCAGGCGTCTGTGTCGTCGCCCCGGCGAGGTCCGTGTCGCCAAGGGCGTTGAGCAGCTGCCATAACAGCGAGGGCACGCTGTCGTAGTCGAAAAGGGCGATGACGCGGCAAGACTCTCCCAGGACTTGCAGCCGAGCGGCGCAGCGCTGCAATATCTGCGTCAGGCCGCAGCTGCGAGGCCCTTGAAGCACGAGCACAGGGGCCGCGCAAGAGGATGTTGAACTGGCAGCAACTATCTGCCCTATCAACTCCGGGTTGGCCAGCACCCTAGAGACTGGCGAGTCGTCGAGGCCTCGGGACACAGCGCACACAGTCAGCTCGTTCGAAAGGACGTAACCAACAAGGTTGTCGGCGGCAGCGAGCACATTCACGATTCCCATTTCGCGGGTTTCTTTGCAGTCGGCGTCCGTCTACAGGATGACGAGAAGCACAGAGTCGCTCGTGTGCCGCTCGCGCCGCACACCCGCGGTTTGTGTGAACGTTAACACGACGAGCACTTCTGTGAAGACCGCGAGGCCCGGCAGACGAGCGCGCGCCCCGGCCGGACCTCCTCTTACGAGTCACGTTTTCCTTGGCCATGTGCGGGGAATCATATGCGGTCGTCGAGACGCCGCAATTGAGACGCCGGTCCGCCGTACATGTATGTGAATGTGTGGAGAACGGACACAGAGGATTCCGTTCTCAGCGAGCCCCGGGAGCCAGGATCCCGCGGCCCGCAGCCACGAGCCAGGGTGCGGACCACTGCACGCAAGACTGCACGGCGACGCGCTGACTTGGGGACCGTACTACGCGCCAGCGCGCGCCACGGCTTCCGGGCGCGCGCATTGCCTTTACCTTATATACACCATAACTCCTGAACTAGACATCAGATTGGTTGGCTGCACCTTCCGCCATGACAAACGTCGGAGGCAGCGACCACACATACCGCCACGTGCGTGGCGACCGCACATGCAGATTGGCCTCGAGCGAGGCATGGCCTGGAACGCGCGCCGCCAAACACGGGGCACGCGCGCGTCTTGTCGACGCCGCTCCTCTAAATCCGTAAAAACAGGAGACTCATCTCCTTCGCTGCCGCCTGCGCAAGCTTGCGGAGCCCGTCCAAGGTCTGCGCTGCGTCCACGTCCTGAAAGGCGGGCGGGCGCGCCGTCGCCTCAGAGTCAGTGTACTCGGCCCACTCGTGCGCCCAGCCACGAACGAGTTCGTCCCCAGCGCCCTCTACCTCGTCCTCAATCGCGGCCTCGTCAACCTCGGCATCGAACGCGGCCTCCTCTCGCCGGAGCGCCTCAATTTGATCGAGCTGCTCGGCGGACACCATCAGATCAATGGGTTCTACTTGAGCCCGAATTGGCGCCCGAAAAGGCGCAGGAAGAGGCGCAGGTAGAGGCGTAAATCGCCCTGAAGACCGCGTTTCTCAGTACAGCGCTGAAAAGCGGCCGCCGCGCTCCGTCGAGGGGACCGCCCAAAACCGTTTCGGATCCAAAAAGAAGTTTTCTACTTTCACTGTGATCGGCCCTTCAAATAATCAACAAACCTTTTGTCACTAAGTGGGTGGCCTGGTGCGGGCCGCGCTAAGTATGCACCTATGCTAGTCGCTCTCCGCCGGAGGCGCCGGAGCCGACAGCCGAGCCACTTCCGTCTTCCCACACTAGGACACTTCCAAGTTCCATCTCCATCATCCATGGACCATGCCTCAAGCCCCATTTCGTATCTGAAACCTAGTAGTTCACTACTAACGTCAGGCCGTTGGTAGTGAGGTATAGTAGTTCGTTCCCAACCCCCCACGCCGCAGACTGGAGACTCGCGCAGACCTAGCACCTATACGTATAAGTTGGTAGTCGGCTAGTAACGAACTTGGTTACGACGTCAAGTTTTCGTTGCTTTGCGTACAGATATCGAATACACAGCGAGTCACGACAAAACCCCTGTATAGTTCCGCGTATAGATATTTTGTCTGTGCCCCCCCTGGGAATCAAATGAAAGGGTAGCCTAAAGGGCTCCCAGCCGGAAGGACGCCATCCGCGACGAGCATCCTCTCGGCCCACTTGCGCCCGTCGGCGAGCAGCCCACGCAGCCGCTCGACGGCGGCATCGTCCTGCTGCGCCACCTTCTTGCGTGTCTTCAGCATTCGCCTGTGGAGCCGGCGCGTGGCGGCCGCCGACCACATCGCGAGTGCCGCTGCGCATCGGGCTTTGGCAAACTCGTCGGCGCGGCGCTCGAGAACGCTGGCCATGTGCGCCGCCATCGCCTGACGGTGCAGTCCCGCGCGCCAGCGGCGCCAACCATAGTTAGCAAAGGCGCGCGGCTTGAACTCTTCTGCCCAGTGCTCCAGCGCCGCGTTGCGGAGCGAGGTGCTCAGGACGGTGACCGACCATTGCTGGAAGCCGTGTCCAAGCTTGGCAGCGCTCAAGGTAGAATACAGCCGACGTGCTCGGTGCAAGAGCAATCTCCCCTCCGCAGATCGAGTGCGCTCTCGCTGCCACCTGCGCCAGCCCATCCGGCGTGCCAACTCGCTGGCGAGCTTGAGCGCGCGCCCGATGGCATGCCGAGCGGCCGCCCCGGCTACGACCCAATCGGCGATGAGCGGGGCCGAGAGCCGTCCTACCATTGTGACGAGGAGCGCGAGCGTGATTGAATCTCGACGATTCTCGAGCACACGGAGCACTCGGCGAACGGCGGAGCGGTCGTGGTGCAGCTGCGAGCGCGCCGTGAGCACGCGCGCGCGCTGCACGCGCAGGCTCGCACGCAGCCATGCCTGCCAACACCACCGGCGGCGGCTACTGATCGCGAGCGTGGTGAGCAGCCGCACCGCCGACCGTCGCTCCACCGAGCTGGCCCACACGCGCCACTCGATCCAGTAGCGATGCATGCGCGCGAGTAAGGCGGTGGAGACCCTGGCCGCAAGCCTCTGCGCGACGGTGGCACGGCCGTGCCAGGAGTGCCAGCAGCGGCGCAGAGGGCGCGCCGGAATGGCGTCGGCCATCGAGCGCGCTTGCAGCCGGCGGGATGCGTCGCGACGTGCCTCTCGCACCCTGCCCGCCTGTCCCCAGGCACGTGTCCAGCGAGAGAGTAGCCCCCGGTGCGCCATACGGAGCAGTTCGGCCTGCAGCTTCGTGAGCGCGAGAGCCTCCCGCCACGCCTCAAACCGGCTCGCCATACCTGCGCGTGCCGCCCTCTCGCCTGCCTTGTGAGCTCGACGCACGGCCGCCAGTCGCCCTTGAAGCATGCTGATCCAGCAAGAGATGCTCAAACTCAGCGCGCGGCGCGCGCCGCCGCGCGCCACGACCGCCGCGCTGGTTCCCAAGCGTGCAAACGAGAGCCATGCCTGCCAGGCAGCGCGCTGCCGTGCCGCGGCGGCCGACGCAGCGGCACGTCGCTCGTGGCTCACCAGCCTCGCCCGCGTTCGCCACGTTCGCCAGCCACGCGCCACGTCCATCGCGAGCCACCCGGCGGCGGCGGCCTTGACGGCCACAAGGAGACGTCGATTCTGACGAGTGCGCGCGTGCCAGCCACGCAGGTTCGCGCGCAGGAAGCCGTAGAAGGCGACCATCTGTTGGTCACTCGCCTTGTGCTGTACGGCGGCGTTGGCTACCCATAGGCCAAAGTGACCGAAGACCATGGCGGAGGCGCGGAGTGCGAGAGCGTCGGCAAGTCGACGGCGGCGCACCCCCTGCTTGCTCGCGAGCGTGGCCCAGAGCCGCCATGCGCGGCACGCCTCGTGGCTGTCCGAGCGACTCGCGATCTCGTCAAGACGCGCTGCGACGGGCGCCATCTGCACGGCCCAAGCAGCCGAGCGCAGCTGGGTGAGACGGCGCAGAGCGAACGCGTCCTCGGTGGCAGCGCTCGTGCCGAGGGATAGGCGCAGCGCCCCGGCCGCGGCCGCGAGCACGGCCGACGGCGGGAAGGGCGGCGCGCCGGAGACAAAGGCGCCGTGCTGAGCCTGGCGGCGAGCCGGCGGCGAGGGCGTCGCGCCGAGCACCTGCTGCAGCATCGCGCGTACAAGCGGCTCGACCAGCGCCCGCTGCAGACGAGTCTGTCGCTCGCGCTCCACGGCACTGTGCGCGGGAGCCGCCTCGAGCCACCACGCACGCGCCGCGCCCGCGAGCTCACCAATCTGCCGCGCCGTCGTGAGCGCCACCTCGGCGTTGGCGGCCGCCTCGTCGGCGACGGCCGCCTGCCACAGCCGCCGCTGCTCTTCGAGCGAAGCCGCGCCGGGCAGCGCGTACCTCAGATGGACGGCTTCGGCACCGGCGGCCTCGTACTGCTCACGGAGCACGAAGGCGCGCTTGCATGCGGAGAGGTTGCACATCACGGCGCCGCCCATCCACGGCGCGTAGCGCCGTGCCCCCGACGCGTGCACGCGAGGCTTGAAGGGCGACTTGGGCCCAAGTGCTTTGGAGAGGTCGAGCTCGAGGCGCTCCGGGAGCCCGCTTAGGAGTGAGCCGCCGCCCACGAGCCGCACGTTGGCAAGCAGCGCGCCGCGCATGCTCATGTCCGCGAGGGCCACCACACCCAAGATCGCCTGCACCACTCCCAGGTCCTCTGGCGCCGTCACAAGCGCCGTCTCAAGCGCCGCACCGCTCAGCGTGTCCTTGCGCAATTTCGAAGCCGAGGGTGCTCGTGAAAGAGAGCCAATATCACGCAGCAGCACCTCGCCGCACTTGGTCAGGTCGTCTCCACTCAGTGTGACAGTGGAGCCGTCCGGCAGGGCGACCTCCGCCGCGTTCTTCAGCTTCTTCTTCGCTTCGGCGGGCACCAGCACGTGCCCTTCTTTGGCCTTGCGTGCGACGACCTCCGCCTCGGCCGGCGACGACGAAGTATAGCCGAGCGCCTGCAGTCGGCCCAGCAGCACGTCCGTGCAATGCCCACCGCCCATGGGCAGCACCGTCGTCCCAGGCAGCAACGGATAGCCGTCGAACACGGACCAGACCGTTGTACTACGCTCGCCGATGTCCACAACTATGCCAGTCACCATGTCCGAGGCGTAGGCGGTGAGCAGAGAAGGCGCCACAATGTACAGTGCGGGGACCCGTAGCTCCCCAAAGAGTAGCTGGAGCGTCGCCTCACGATCGGCGCGCGACGTGCCAGGCGCCTCGCTCAGCAGCACCGGCGTCTCCTCGGGCGACAACTCGAGCTCCTCGAAGAGTCGCTGCCACCGGCTCGCATCGGTCTCCTCGCGATTTCGGCTGTCTATGGCAACGCTGGGTCCATCTCCGCCCGCCGGTCCGGCCTTCCACAAGCTCTTGCCGACATCGACGATGATCGCTTCATGCTCGTCCCAGAAGTCCTCCCATTGAGATGCCGACATTTTCGCAAAGCGTCGTCTTGAGCGGTCCAGTCAATCACTACCTTTCACACCACGGCGACGACGCCTTTTTGATGCCCCTCTTCGCTCCAGAGGCGCCGCTCTATTTGAGCTGCGAAAAAGCGCGCGCTCTCTGTGGAAAGCAGAGAAGCCCCCGACCGGAAGCAAAGAAGCCCCGAGCTAACCGAGCACTCTCCCGGAGCCCCCGTCCGGTCTGCACAAAAGCTGCAACGAGACACAAAACCCGAGCGACATGAACATGTCGTGCTGCACCAAAACCCCGAGCTCCTCGATGTTCATGTCGAAGGAAGCAGGGCTCATGCCCGCAACCACCGAGCGGTCCGACACCGACGCCCTCGACACCAAGGCGACCTCGCTGCGCCGCGCGGCGACCGTACTCCTCATCTTCTCCATGACGTCGCTCAACAACATTCAAGGATGGTTCGGCATGATCGCAGCCATCTCCGTCTTATTGGCATCGTCTGCAAAAGTGCAAACGCGCTACGTCAAGGGCTTTGCCATCTGTGCAGCCATCTGCGCCTTCCTTGCCTCCATCGGGGCCATCTTTGTTGCCGTCGCCATCCGGAAAATGGGACATCGTGAGATTCACAACGGGTGCGTCAAGATGCCCGGTGCCCTCGCCATCGCCTTCGACTGGGGCTCGCGTACGCTGGTCGCAGCACACGCTCCTCAGATGAATGCAACTGAGATGCTTGACCGCAAGGACATCGAAGTGCATCTCGGAAAGCTCGACGTGCTCGATGTCAAGATCCCGGAGCAGGAGGCCTTCTGCGACCATTTCGCTCACAAGGTCGCCGATTTGGGCTCGGCGCTCGTCATGCTCTTCGCGCTCTTCCAGTTTGCGCTCTTCGTGTCCGCCATCGTCGTCACCAAGCGCTCCCGCGTCCTCGAGCAATCGTACCGCTCGCGCGCGTGCGAGCCTGCTGTTATTAACCCATGAGCTTGGTCGCCGAGGCCGCATGAGCGAGCAGACGCGACGTGCACGGAGACGTCAGGGGCACAGTCAGGGGCACAGTCAGGGGCACAGTCACAGGGCACCGTCGGCGAGAGGGAGCACTGCCATCCCAAGGCTGAGCGTGCAGAGTGCGTGTATAAGGGAACAATCGGTACCGGCAATGCCTGAAACGCTGTTGGGAGGTGTTTGTGGATGTTGATGGGTGTGTGTTCCGCGCGTTGAGAGGGGGCGCGTGGGCTTGGCTGGGCGCGGTATGCCCGCCGGCTGCGTCTGAGTCGAGACGGTCATTGGGACTGTGACACGGCGCGCGGTCTTGCCGGTGCGGGTGTGGTCGAGCCGGAACCGCGTTTTCGTACCTACGTATTTCATGACGTATTTCGAACTGTGATCTCGGTGTCGTGGTCTGTCCAGCACGTAAGGGGTCTGGAGCGGAACCGGAACTCGACGGCATAGGGTGGGGGTAGCTTTTTCGGAGGGTCCGAAGCTTTTACCGTTTTACGAGAATCTCGTCAAGTGGCAACTTTTACCGCTATACGCCCATATCCTGTCAGTCACTTTTACCGTTTT
>PJAB01002160.1:0-10201 GCA_002887195.1 Chrysochromulina parva | reverse complement strand
TAGAGGGCGGGCACCGTGTCCTTGTCGCCCTTGCCGGTGAAGGTGGCGCGCTCGATGCTGGAGACCACGTCGGCGACGCGCGTCTCGAGCTGGCCGGTGGGCGCGACGCCCGGCTCGGTGGGCTGGCCGCTGCGCAGCACGAGCACCTTGGACGGAAGCGCGTCGAGCGCCTCCCGCACGCGCGGCACCGTGCACAGCCGCGCGAGCAGCTCGTAGCTCACGGCGTTCTCAAAGACGCACCAGCCACGCTCGTCGTACGGGCGCTCGTTGTACAGCGTGTCGACGCCGTGGTCGCACAGCTCAGGCCACGGCCCCGCGCGCTTGGCAGCGAGCGCCGCCTCGTGCGACGTGAAGCGCACGACGGGCGGGTTGCGCGTGAGCTCGAATGCGATGATGGTCCCGAAGCCGCCGAGCGTCTTGCGGACGGCAGCCTCGCCCGTCGTGGGCTTCAGCCCGAAGAGGCACAACGCACCATCGAACGCCTTCGGCCGGCGCGGGATCTCGCGCGACTGCAGCACGGTGGTGCCGACGGCGGAGGCGTACACGTCGGCCATGACAGTGATCGCGCGACCAAAGGCGGCCCTCTCGTCGGGCGTGCGCTCGCGGTGGGGCAGGTTCTGGAAGAGCGAGGCGTAGTCCCAGAAGACGCCCTCAATGTGCGGGTGCTCGTCAAGTGCAGCGAGCACCATGTCCAGGCGCGCGCCGTCCGGGTCGCACTCGCCGGGCGACAGCCAGCCGTGGGTGAGCGCGCCCACGCCGCGGTTGCCACGCCGGAGCAGCGCGACGGCCTCCTCCGCCGAGAGGAAGGGCGACTCAGCCCTCAGCGCCTCGAGCTCCTGCCGCCGCCTCAGCGACCTCCAGTCTGGCTGCCGCAGCAGCTCCCGAAACCGCCGCAGCCACGAGACACGCAGCAGCTTGATGTCGCCGGTGCGGAGCGCGTCGGCGAGCCGGTCGTCGAGCCTCGAGAGGACGCGAATCATCTCCTCGGACGGAGCGCCGACGGTCACGGTGGACCGCACAGCTTTGTCGTTGTCGTCGTCGATGTCGTCGAGGTTAGTGTCATCCGCGTCGTTGAAGGGATTGGCTCGCACGGACGTTCCACGCGGCGTGAAGGCCTGCACGATCGCGTCGATAAAGGAGCTGCCGATCTCCAAGATCGGGTTCCTCGTCTCGGCCGACGCCTCTGCCGGCGCCGGCTCTGCCTCCGTCGCCACTCCGGCCGCCGGCTCCACAACTTCCGTAGGCGCGCTGTCGGTCGTCTCGGGCACTGGCTCGACGACCTTTACGTCTTCGGGTGTTGCCTCCGCGCCTTGCTCCACAGTGAGAGATGGTGATCTTGGAGGGCCGTCGAGGTCCTGCATGAATGGCTCGGCTTGCGCGCGAGGCTTGCTCGCGGCGCAGCCGCCCCCTCGGACGCGCACCATCTCCGTCAGTCGCTCCCCTGCCGCCTCCGCCTCCGCCTCCGCCTCCGCCTCGACCGCTGCCTGAGCCGATTGCGCCGCCGCTTCAACTGCGGCGTCACCGTTGTCGATGTCGTCGAGGTTGGTGTCGTCCCTGTCGTCGCAGGCAATAGGCCGCACGGGGCCAAGTGCCTCGGATACCTCGTCGACAGGAGAAGCAAGCGGCAGAAGCTTACTCAACTCCTTCCAAAGAGCCGCTCCGCCGTCCTTGGGCTGTACACGAACGTGTGTACCGGAGCGCTTGATGACGGTGCCTGCGATTTCGACTCTCTTATGCTTGAAGCGCACGTAGTCGCCATCCTTCGGGTCCATCGGACGGGTGGCGCATGCGCGTGCTAGTTCGGAGAAACCTGGTCGCGCGTTGAAACGTAGAATTGCGATTCATCAAAGCTACACAGGCAGCCTGGTGAGCGCGAAACCCAAGATCAGCATGATCAGCCCAACACTTCACTCTCAAGAGAGACACCGACATCATGCGCACCATTGCACTTCGGAAATCTCCCCCAGAGCTACAGAAATTCCCAGTAGCACACAATCTGCACCCTATGTATCTCCCGTTGGGACTAATCAGGAAGCGCATCGAATAGATTCGAGAACCCCCTTGGGCCTCGAACTCCGAGCAGCAGAGCTCCCGATATGCATCGTTCCCCATGGTATGCCCAATATCCCAAACGGCAGGGAGACATCTCCCCGCATCTCCCTTCCCCCCTGGCCGGGCTCCTGATGGCTCCGCTGTCTGTCTCTTCACACGGTGGTTCACGGCCGCTTAACCGTTGGGGTCAAGCGGCATTCCGAGAACTCACAGATGAAAGACTGTGAAACGCCGGTCCGGTGTCTTAGGCGGTCGCACTTTCCACAAGGCAAGCTCCAATACTGCGAGGAAGAGTCAAGAGATTCGACGTCCGTGACCGTTTAAGTTCGGTTCCGAGAAGGCACCAACTCACAGATGAAAAGACAATCATGTTGACTGAATCGTGAAATAAATCGAGTTGAGAGTTGACTTCGGGCGTGTGACGGTGTGAGACAGTGGGATTTTTTCTGAATAAAAAGGGGTGCCTCGGGAGCGTAGCGCAACGAAGCCAACTTAAATCTTAATAAAGCTCAACTCGAATCCTGCGTCCTGGCTGCCTTCATGCACTAACGCGTTTCATGCCGCCGCTGGGGCGTGGACGCTTCTACAACTACATGTACCACCTATGCGTCGGCTGTGGATTGTCTAGGCAATGATGCCCGCCACGGCCTCAGGCCGGCGAGACGACGTGCTGCTGATCCAGCGCCGGCTGCAAAATGGTCCTGGTCTCGCCGCTCGGCCACTCTATGGTGATGCTCTTGATGTTCGCCACCAGCCCAAGCCCAAAGTGGGCCACGGGCTCCTGCTGGCAGAGGTAGCCCGAGCCCGGATCGATGACGCGCACCTGCTTGCGACCGTTGCCGTCGACGAGCGTCACGAGTGCCCCACGCGCCGGCGCGCCACTCGCTGTAAGCGGCAGCACGCGCACGTAGTGGTTGGCCTTGGCTGCATCGTACAACGCCACGCGATGGAGCGAGAGCGGTTCGGCTCGATTCTCGCCGTGGGAGATCAATAACTCGAGCAGGCCATCGCCGTCGATGTCGTACGCGGCTGCACCTGTGCCACGCCCGTACCGTTCTTCAGCAGAGCCAACGGGAACCGCATGCCAGTGCACGCCGTCGGTCGTCTTGAAGAGCCGATTGGGCGAGGCGCACCTGATGAGCGAGGCCATCAGGCGAGGCGCACCCGATGAGCGACAGTGGAGAGGACATCGGAGAGGACATCAGGGAGGCCATCGGGGAGGCCATCAGCGGCAATCAAGAACCGTCCCAAGAAGCTGATGAGGCGAGGCGCACATGCTCGGCATGTCGTGTGGGCACGAGCAGATATTATTGAAGAAGAGCTCGGGGTAGCCATCGTTGTCAAAGTCCGCAGAAAGCACTGCATGGAAGGGAGGCAACCATCAACGACCATCAGCGGCGATCAATCAGCGTCCCGACCATCATTTGGATCAGAGGTCATTCATTCACAGCCGTCATCATCATCAGCATCATCATCATGACCTGTGCGTATGGGCGAGGGCGCCGCGAGCTCGCGTGGAGCGGCATCAACAAAGGCGGTGCGCCGCGCATCGGGCGACGGCGCGAGCCACATCCGGTGAAAACCGTTCCAGTTGCCGGTCACAATATCGATACGGCCGTCAGCGTTGGCATCGACGAGGGCGACGCCGCGGCCTGCGTGAACGAGACAATGAGGGAGGCGAGGCCATGCTCAGCATCGTGCGCATGCGGGGTGGTGCTCAGTGTTCAGCAGCTCGGAAGGGGCGCGAGGGAAGCGTCGCACCATTCTCGTTTGCATCCTGTAGGCCGAGCTCACGCGCCACCTCCGTGAAGCCGCCTTTCCCGTCGTTGCGGAAGAAGAAGGAGGGCCCGTTCTCATTGTCCATGTACACGTCCATACCCTTACGCGTCGCGTACTGCACGCCCGGGTACAGAGGTCCGCCAGTGATGCCGCGTCCGCCGGTCACTCCGGTGAAGCCCACTTCTTGAGCCACGTCACGCACAGTGTTCGTGCTCGGGTCGCTCATCTCGAAGAGCAGGAGCGGCCGTCCGTAGCTTGCAGCGGCCACGTCGTATTTGCCGGTGCCCTGCCGGTCGACGCACGCCACCGAGCGCCCGGCAAACGTGGAGCGCGAGACTGCGTTCACGTCCTGCTCCATGACGTCTTCGAACCTGCCACCGTCGTTCCTCTTAAACAGGTGGTCGCCGAATCGCTTGTCGCCGCCGTACGTGTCGGTGTTGAGGACGTAAATCTCCTCCTTGCCGTCGGCATCGACGTCGCAAGCTGCTACGCCGATGGCCTGCCGCTGTGGCGCGGAGAGGCCGAGCGATGGCGCCACGTTGACCAGACGACCATCTTTGAAGTTGAAGAGCTCATTGGGCGCGCCGCGCGAGCCGTCCGCACCGGCATAGCCGGTGACGAACGCCTCGAAGCGACCGTCTTGGTCCACATCGACGATGGCCACGCCGTAGCGCATCTGGGAGGGATTCGCCTCAATGATGTCGCTAATATCCTCGAAGAACGGCAGCAACGGGATCTGAGCTCCCCTGACGGCCATCGGCGTGGAGACCAGTGCGATGCAAGCAGCACCGGCGAGGAAGCACTTGGCCACGTAGCCGGAGAGGCTGCGCAAGGGCGCCCGTATCAACATCGTTCTCGGTCTTCTAGGCCGATTTCGCGACCCCCCATCCGTCGGCGTGCCGAGTTCCCAGAAAGTTCTCTGCATCGTGAGTCACTCCGCAGAGAGAGAGTCGTCCTTTGGGGTCGAGTTGGTTACGTGGTTTAGGATGAATGCGGGAGCGGCTTCATGGAAATTCGTTTTCCTTGGAGCTGTGGGGTACCGCGGGTAAGGGTTAGTACTGCTCGGTAGTATAATTTCGTGACGCCGCGCTGCGGTCCCGCCGAGATGATGTGGGACTTCTTCACCGCTCCCGCGAAACTCCTACCAGTGCCGCCGCCGCCGCCGCCAGCGCTATTCGAGGCCTTATTTGGCCACGTCTTTTCGCCTGCACTGCAGCTGCCTCCACCGCCACCGCCGCCGCCGCCACCGTCCCTGGGGGCCTTCCTCCTCTCCGTTCAAAGCTGGATCGTTCAATTGTTGCCCGACACCTGGCCGCCCTCGGCCGACAGCGTGATTGCCAACGGACCCACTATCATAACAATCGTGCTCACGCCCATCTTCCTGCACGTCGTGGCGGTCTCTATGGAGCGTCCGAGTGTTGAGGAGCTCGAGTCCAATCAGAAGCAGACGGCGCGACGGATCGAGGTTGTCAATGAGCTGATCGCATCGCTGGCCGACGAGGACCTCGCGAGCGACAAGATTGGGCGCGTCAAAGTTGAGGCGCTTTCGCACCGATGCTATGAGCTGCTGCAAGCGCCGCGCTCGGCGGTTCCACCGGGGCTGATGAAGGACGTCATCGAATGGCTGGGCAAGCTCGCAGAGAAGGAGCTGCGCATCGCGCTCGAGAAGAGCGCGCAGAAGCCGCCGCCACCCGAGTATGCCGATGGTTCAAAACTCGAGAAGATCATCGAGCAAGTGGGCTACATCGAGCAACTGATGCAAACGGCACGCGAGCGCATGGAGCCTGCACTACACAAGCGCGTGTGGGCGCTCGTGTATCAGGGGCGAGCGCTGCGGCGGACGGAGCGGCGGCGCGGGCTGGTCAAGGCGGTGCGGCTGCTGCTGAAGGCGAGGGAATCTCTCAAGTGGGTGCTGCTCCAGTCGGTCGCCTCCATCCTCGTGGCGACGGTCGAGGCGACCACGACGTATTACCGAGCCTCAGTCCTGGACACCTTCACGACGCCCGACGACGCGACGACCACTGCCGAGGAGTACTGGCTCGCCTTCAAGCGGGCAGCGCACGCCCTCTTCTACGTTGAGATGCTCGCCACGCTCCTCGGGCTGCTCGTGAACGCGCTGCGCGACCGCGGGCAAGCCAAGATGGGCCAGGAGCTCAAGCTCTACTACTTCGGCGCGTTGCTCAAAAAGGACCTGAACTTCTGGACCGTCAAAAAGGGATCGCCGTACGAGACATTTCTGCAAGTTTGGGAACTCGACAGCAAAATTGAGAAATTTGTCAAGGTGCCCCAGGACGCGATCTCGATAGCCGTCAAGATCGCGACCTCGGCGATGCTCGTGAGGCAGCGATCCTCACGGATGCTCTACCTGCTGCTGGGAATCAATTGGGGTGCGCTCGCGCTCAACTACGCGTGGAGGTTCGTGCGGGGCAAATGGTACGACTTTGCGACCCGAGGTCTGATGGAGCCTTCGATGGATGACTTCACCTGGATCCACGCGCTCAACCCCGAGTTCGTGAGCACCTTCCAGTCGTTTGTGAGGGGCGATGCTGAGAGGTTGTCGTTTGCACGCTACCTTAACAGCTTGACGCGTCGCATGAAGGCGAGCGCCCTCATCGACTCTTTCTCCGCACCATTCGAAGAATTTCTCCACCTCTCGAGCGCAATCGCGCAGGATGCGGTCACCGGCAATCTGGTGGCGAGCGGCGTCGTGGGCGTTGGCCAGGCGAATGGGCTCATGCAGTCCGCCCGAGGCATCTCGCGTGACACGCAGAGCGCGATCAGCACGTACCAGGACGCTGTCACGAAGGCGGTGCCGCTTGCCAAGGCATGGGACCTGTGCACGCTGCCGCCCTCGATCGACCCGGATGTGGGGATCGTGCCCCAAGGTCGCGCCAGGGGCCACATCGTCTTCGAAGGCGTCGAGTTCAAGTACCCGGAACGTGATGTGCTCGTCCTCAAGGGGGCGAGCTTCGAGGTGTCGCCGGGGCAGACCCTCGGCATGACGGGCTCCGCTGGCTGTGGCAAGTCGACGGCGCTGCGGCTGCTCGAGCGCTTCTACGACGTGACGGCAGGCCGCATCCTGCTCGACGGCACGGACATACGCGAGTACAGCCCCGACTGGCTCCGCGGCCAGATCGCGACTGTCGCCCAAGAGCCCAAGCTGCTTCCGTGCACCATCCTCGAGAATATCACCTTTGGCTGTAAAGCGGGCTCCGAGCCCACGCTCGAGGAGGTGTACGCCGCATGCAAGGCGGCCAATATCTACGAGCAGCTCATGGATAAGAATAAATTCCCCGAGGGGCTGCGCACCATGATGAACGCGGTGAGCAACGTCTCGGGCGGTGAGAAGCAACGGATTGCCATCGCGCGCGCCATCCTGGCGAACCCGACCATTCTGCTGCTCGATGAAGCGACGAGCGCTCTCGATGAGGAGAATCAGGAGAAGGTTCAGAGCGCGCTCGAGCGCCTCATGCAGGGGCGCACCACGCTCATCATTGCGCATCGGCTGAGCACCATCCGGAGCGCAAGCAAGATTATCACCTTCGACAATGGCAAGGTGGTCGAGAGCGGTACGCACGATGAGCTCCTTCAGAAGACGGACGGCGTGTACAAGAAGCTGTGGATGAAGCAAGCGGGGCCAAGCGGCGGCGGCGGTGGCGTGCCCGATGGCGACGACGACGCGGAGCGTGCAAGTGGCGCCGCGCATGCATCTCTCGAGTTTCGTGAGGATGAGGTGTCGCAGTTCAACGAGCCGCTCACGCCCTCGACACGACTCGGGCGCCTCGAGCGGAAGCTGAGCGAGACAACGCTGAGAGAGACGGGGGCATACGAGGCGCTCGCCGACGCGCGCGCGCAGCTCGTGGCGATCGTGCGCGAGCTGCAAGTGGAGGCGAACCGTAAAGAGACTGAGCGGCTGGAGACGCTGCTGCGCCAGTCGGAAGAGGTCCTACTGATGAGTGCCCCCTTGCACGCATGGCCATCCACCTTCTCGCGCCTCGGCGTACGTCAGCAGCTCCTTGCGCCCGACGATGGGACGATGCACCACCTCCAGCGCCTCGTGCGTAAGGTGGTGCACGAGAATCGCGATCTCCGCTCCGAGCTCCGCTCCGAGGCGGACTACGAGATAGCGGTGCCCCTCCCGCGTCGCGCTCAGACAGTGAAGTGAATCCAGTTTTGAAGCCAGGGATCAGAGGCGACGCAGTTCAACCATTCCGCGCTGGTGGCCTCGACCGCGGCGGGGCACCTCTCTCAAGGGTGGGGCGTGTGGCAGGGGGCGCAGGGGGCGCGAGCGTGGGGTGTGAAGTATTGACTATGTGTCACCACCGCCACCGCCATCACCGCCACCGCCACCGGCATAAACGCTGACGTTCGTCAGTTTCGGCGAGTACGCACCTACGCAGCGTCGGGTGTGTGTAAAACAATGCCGGGTAGGTGCGTATTCGCGCCGCGTTTGCGCATATGCGTAAAGACGCGGCGGTGGGCGGTGCGTGTACGAAATGGGTATGTGTACGCACCAGGGTGTGTAAACGCAGGTGGCATCAGTGCAACATACGCCATACGCAGCGTATTGAGCAACTGCGTAGTTTTCCTCAGTTTTGCGTATTGCGTATGTTCATGGACCCGCATTTGGCATTACACGTATTTTGGTCCAACGAACTCCTGAAAAGACTCGACTCCGCGGGCGATTTTGCACCGTATCGGGCACTTTCCTACACTACGTTATGCGTTACCACATCCCACATCGATCCTGGATCACCTCTCTCTCTCTTGCTTTGATTCGCTCTCCCGTTCGCCTGACGAAACTCGAATGATCGGGCCACTCCTGGCTCCACCACATGCCACCATCACTCAACTTCACAGTGCCACTCTCGCCCATCGTCGACTCATTCACAGTGCCACTCTCGCCCATCGTCGACTCTCTGCAGGAGCGCCCTCTCTGTTTGTTGCCCACGCTCTACGCGTCGTCATGAGCGCCCTCTCTGTTTGTTGCCCACGTTCTACGCGTCGTCATGAGCGCCCTCTCTGATTGTTTCTCACGCTCTACATGTCGTCATCTTCCATCTCAGCATCGGCACCTTCCATCTCGGCATCGCCATCGTCGCCCTCGTCGCCATCAGAAGCCCCCTGCCCCTCTTTCTGGTCGCCTTCCTGGCCATCGTCGTCGTCCTCTTCTGATGCAGCCCCCACCGCCTCGTCGTCGTCCTCGCCGTCCTCGCCGTCCTCCTCGTCCTCGTCCGCCACCTCGTCCTCGTCCTCTTCGTCACTTCGAGCTTCATCGCCCTCGGGGATCGTGGCCGCCACGCCCATGACCTCCGGCATGTCCACCGAGAAGGCGGCGCCTCGGCGCACCTCAATCTCGGCAAAGGGCACATGGCGCGGCTGGTGCAACGCCAAGCGCCGATCCGAAGCGAGCGTGAGCACGTGATGGAAGGCGCTCGCACGCGCGCGCCGCCGCCGGCCCGCCGTGGGGTACTTTGATCTGAACAGGTCGCTGCAGAGTGCGTCGGCGATCAGCTGTACCTTGGATGAGGGGCGGGGCAGCAAGGACGCGAGAAAGTCGAGCACGCTTTGGGTCCCCTTGGCGTACGAGCTCCCAAGAGAGGAGCGCCGTGACGGGCGCCGCGACGAGCCGGCGCCGTGATGGGCGCCTCCATCGCCGCCTCCACCTCGACCGCCGCCTCCGCTCGCGATGCTCATCTCGGCGCTCATCTCGAGGTCGTCGGAGCCGGCATCGCTCTGATCGCCGGAGACGGCACCCCTGCCGCCACCCCCGACGCCACCCCCACCGCGCCTACCGACCGCCGCGCCTGCGCCACCCTCGTCGTCCTCCTCGCCCTCGACTTCGTCGTCCTCACCCTCGTCGTCAACGCCCATCCCAGCGCTCAGCCGCCTCGCGCGTGCCGCCTCGTCGATGTCCAAGTCAGCGTAGAGCTCCGCATCGTCTCCAAGCCGGCCCAACCCCATCGCGCCGCCGACCGATGAGCGCCGTGTCGAGCACGCCGTCGAGCTGCGTCGCCCAGGAGGTGGCGGCGCCGTGATGGGCGGTACCACGCCACCCATCCCGGCCGTGAGCGCATCGAGCAGGTCGCCCTCGTCGTCGTCCTCGTCGTCCTCGCCCGGTATATCGAAGAGGGGCGCGTCAAGGAACGAGGAGCCGCGCCGGCCGAGACCGGCGAGCGGCACGCCCCCCTCACCCATCAGAGGGTCGTCGTGCCCTTCGCCTGCGTCCGACTCGTACCCGAGCGCCGCCGCGGCTGCACGTAGCTGCTCGGGCGACGCGCGGTCCTCTTCGTCATCGTATGCCGCCGCCGCCGCCGCCGCCGCCGCCGCCGCCGCCGCCGCCGCCGCCGCCGCCGCCGCCGCCGCCGCC
>PJAB01002159.1:0-10202 GCA_002887195.1 Chrysochromulina parva | reverse complement strand
GCAGCCCGTCAAGGTGGCGTCGTTGTGATGTCATGTCCGGCGGCTGTAAGCACTCTTGGTGCGTGCAGCCCGTCAAGGTGGCATCGTTGTCCTGATGTCTCGATATGTCCGGCGGCTGTAACATATGTATATGTATATGTAGTGCGTGCAGCCCGTCAAGGTGGCGTCCCGTTGTCCTGATGCCACATGTACCATGTGATTACATTATGGGTATATTTCTCTTCAAAGCTGTCGTGTGTCACGCTGTCAGGGGGGTCTTCTCGACTTCATTGTGACTTTCACGTCAGATCTCGCTCGTTCTAAGAAGGTTCTATCCGAGTTCATGCGCCGGCGGCCGCGCCCGCGGAGGAGCGCGCGGACGGCCTGGGGCGGACCTCCGTTCGACCTCTCGAGCGAGGAGCCGACACCTCGATACGCTGACAGTAAAGCGGAACTTAGCAATACTATAAAGAGTGAATACGGTTCTGCCCGCGCGCCCCACCTCCCGTTCTCTCCTCCTTCTCTCCTCCTTCTCTGACTCCTCCGTCAACTCCTTCAGGATCGCCTGCCGCGGCCATAGTACGATAGGTTCGGGCGGGTAGCAGAAACGGTCGCCGTCCGCGCCACGACCCAGCTCACGACGCTGACTGCCGTGCCAGCCACTCCATCGCACTGAAGCACGTCTGCATCGACGGAGGCAGGAACTCGCCTTGCGCAAGCGCCGCGCGCAACTCGGCCAGCGGCATGCGTTCACAAGACTCAAAGTACTCCTCGACGTCACGCTCGCCCTGACCGGAATCGGGCTCTGGGTCGATGCACACAAAAGGCGTGAAGCGGTTGCGGCACCACTTGCTCTCGAGGATCCCAGGATGAGCCTCGGGCAGCAGCGCGTGCCACGTACCGCCTGCAAGCCGCGCCTCTTCCGCCAGCTCCGCCTGCGCCGCCCCGAGCAAGCTCGAGTGTTTCGTCGGATCATAGCCGCCTGTGGGGAGTACAAGTGTTGTGGCCGCATGCGGTGGCGCCGCCTGTGCGAACTCGCGCAGTACAGTCACGCTCGCGCTCGCCGAGTGGTACGCGAAGACGACCACGAAGCAGTACTGGTTCTTCGGATGGCCGACGATGTCGAAGCTCGCCTCGCGCCCGTCGGGGTAGCCCACCACTCGTTCCTCCACCTGAAGAAACCGCCGGTATGCTACGCGTTCGGAGCGGACCGTGAAGCCGCGCATCGGGTCGCTCGTTGTAGGTTCAGCCGGCGGGGGAAGCGGCGGAGTCGGCGTCGTCGGCGGCGCCTCCGCGGCCGGCGTCGCCACCACCCCGGCCGAGTCCCCCGATGCTGCAGCGGATGGCTCAAGAGCGCCCGACATGGCGCCCAGTGCTGCCGCCGATGCCGCCGCGACCTCACCCTCGGCGGCTTGCGGCGCCGGTGCCGGTGCCGCCGCTCTCGCCGCCCCCGCCCCCCCCACCGCCCCCGCCGCCCCCGCCGCCTCCGCCGCCCCCTCAGCCCCCGCCGCCGCCTCAGCTCCCTCGGCTTGTCGCGCGCCGCTCTGATCGTTTGCAATGCACTTGGCAGGAGACTCCGCAGCGAGGGGCTTCATCTTCTTCCACTCTTTGAGCGTCTTGTCGAGGCGCTTGAGGAAAAGGTCGAGGTCTTCCTCGGTCGCGCCCAGCGCGCATGCCGCTGTGAAGTACGCTACCGGGTATGCGTCGCAGTGCGAGCCGTAGTTAGTGAAGGCGATGCCCGCGACACTCTTCTTCTTGGCGTCCGGCGCGCAGATACGAGCTCCAGAGATGAGCCGCACCCAGAGCTGCGCGCCCATCGCGGTGACGCTCCGCCCGCCGCCGCCACTCGTGAGCGTGACCGCCATCGAGATCGAGTTGTTCGGCGTCGCGAGCAGCCGCTCGCCGTGGGAGGCCGCGAGAGCCCCGAGGCGTTCACGAAAGGTGGGCAGCAGCCGCTGCCGCCGCTCGAGCAGCGATGCCCAGCCATCCGCGCCCAAATGCAGCAACGTGATGAACAGGTCGAGGATAGGAGCGATTGAGGCTCGCCCCGGGTACGTGGCGCTCACCTTGGCGATCAGCGCCGCTCCGAACTCAGCCGAGCACGACGCTAGGATTGCCCCACCCACGGGCACTAGAAAGTTCTTATCAGTCGACTGTATGAAGGCGTCGAGCCGCCCGTGCTTCGAAGCGGCGGCGATGGCCTTCATGCACTGCGTGCACTGCACACCGTACGCATTGTTCGCAATGTGCGGCACGCCCATCTCTGCGCAGAGCCGACCCAGATCGAGCAGCTTGTCGATGCCTCGCGGCGCGAAGCATGAAGTAGTTGAGAGCACACAGAGAACGTGTTCGGCTCCCACCTCCTCGATGCGCGCGCGCACGCCCGGCACGTTCGTGCGCAGCTCGTCGCCTTCGAGCAAGCTCTCGACAACGAGCGGCGTGCACCCCGCAGCCGCTACCGCTTTGAGGCACGACTTCTGGTCGATGCGTGGCCACACGACGTACTTGGCTGCTGGACGCATCGCGCGCAGCGCGAGCATCGTGAGCGTGACCGTCATGCCCGTTGCTACGGGCAGCACGAGGCAGTTGACGTTGACGCTGAGCGCGCCCGCTCGCTTGATCGCGTCCGCCGCCAGAAAGTTGGTCAGCTTGTACAGCAGGGACGAGCCCGCCGCCTTGGGCTGCTCCTCGGCGATGTCTCCTGAGCGGCCGATGCCGTGGCCGAAGCCAAAGTGACGGCTGCGCACGAGCGGGCAGGCGATGCGTGCCTCGCGCTCGCCCACGCCGGCGTTACCGATGAACGCATTCGAATCCATGAGCGCGAGCTCCTCGAGAAGCAATCGCAGCGTGCCCTCGTCCCAGCCATTATCGGGCAGCCGGCGCTGCGCGAGCAACGACTTGAACTTGGTCTCGCGCGCGCGTCGCGCCTGCTGCGCCTGGGCCACGTACGAGGGCGAGACCAGCTGCGTTGCGAGCGCGAAGACCTCGTCGTTCATGGTCCAACGCACGCAAACAATGCTGACCTTTTCGTTTCCCCGCAGAGGGAGCTTCGGCCCTGTGCGGCGCCCCTTGATGAGGGATGTAATTGCTGTACCCACTCTCCGATCCTCTCGCAGCGGCAACCATTGAGCGGCAACACGAGCATGCCATCACCTTGCTGCTTGCTCCGCGGCAGGCGCAGAACGCCGAGACCCTGCCCACGGCCACGTCGGCGAGCGGCACTGCCACAACCTCTAATACGACATCCCCTTCATATTCCCCCACCGCAATTCAGGCTTGAATCTAGGCATCAGGCGGGTCCCCGCCACCATTCTTTCGTATGTGTGACATTCCGTATCGTGGTAAGGCGAAAAGGCGTAAGGGTAAGCGGGCACCGGCGACCGGGGCAGCTACTGTTCATTCACATTCTTCGGTTCAGTTACCGATCAGACTCTCTCTTGTCTCTACACTCTAGCAGAGGATGGAAATGCGGGCATTCGATTTGAAATGGGACGCTTTATAGGGAATAGCAATAGGCTTTATGAGTATGAGTGGCATGTCACACAACACGTGAACTCGCGATCTGTTTGCACACGTCCTTTCCCGCCCCGACCCCCGTTCGCGCGTTACTCATGAGGTGGACATGCGCTGCGCGCGCGACAACAGGCAACACGTCACACTCCATGATGATCGATGGCTGCCTGCCATCAATCGGCACGCACCAGTATACTATACGCGCACGTGCCATCCCCCTGCGCCCGGCCTGCGCGCGCTGAGCGAGGCCGCCCTGCGCCCGTCCCCATCCTTAGCGTTCCAGCGTGGACTCGGCGCCGTCGCGCCTCTGCCATCGGCCTCAGACCTCGATGCCGAAGATGCGCTTCATCTCCTCCTTCCGTCCAATCTCGCCGAGACGGTTGGCCTCAGCGAGGCGCTCCGCGTTCTTGGTGTGGTCGTAGAAGAGCTTGGACGAGTGCTCCTTGGCAATCTCCTGGATCAGATTCGCCGAGATCGGCACGCCCTGGATCTTGCCGTGCGCCACACCAAAGTCCTTCTCGATGGCGATCTCGAGCGCCTTGCCGAGCGCGACGCAGTGTCGCTCCTGCGGCGGCCCCGGCTGCGGTAACCGCCCCTGCCCCATGACCAGGTCGCCGAAGCACTGGTACGCGTTCGACTTCATGATGCAGTAGCTCACGTACATGGCGAGCACCACCTCAGGCGGTGCGGGCAGCTCGCGCCCGTACTTGGCCTGGTAGGCCTCGAGCAGCAGCTTGTACATGGGCGAGGTGCCTCGCTCCTCCTCGGGCGACGTCACGTCGCCGTCGAGGTACGGGTCGAGGTGGCGCGCGATGTGCGTCGCGATGAAGTCGTACAGCTCCTCGGGCAGTTGCACCTTCTCGGTCTCGAGGCAGAGGGAGAGGAGCCACGGCTGCGGCCCCTTTTTGGACACGGACGAGACGAAGTTCTGGACGATCGAGACCTCCTCCCAGATGCGCCCAACCAACTCATCCGCGCTCGTGAGTTGGCGCAGCCGATCGCACCGCATGCTGACCGCCGTCTCACAGAGCTTGCTGAGCAGGTGCTTGCTCATCTGCGACGCCGTCGAGGGCGGTACCGAGGCACGAAGCCCGACCATAAACTGCTGCTGCACGTTCTCGACCGCGGCGCCGAGCGTGCTCATCACGGAGGCCGCCTTCGCCTCGGCCGCCGCCTTGTCAGGCGCCCCCGCCCCGCTCGTCGCCTTGGCGTGCAGCGAGCGCACGGAGGCGGACACGCCATCCTTGACGATGGTGCGCAGGTGCGCCACGAGCGGCGGCATGTTCTGGTCGATGACGCGCTCATTTGAGGCGCGGACGGCCTCGACCCACGCGGGCGAGTGCACCATCGCCTCCTGGAACGCCGCGCCGCTGCTCGCGCTCGCCTTGAGCGCCGCAAGCTTGCGCGTCCATAAGGCGCGTTCCGAGGGGGGCACCACCTCATCGGACACGTGGCTCACCTCTGCCGCGGCGGCCTCGGTGGCCGCGACGGCTGCGAGCGCGGCGCATTGCGACGGGGTGCGCCTGAGCGCCGAGTCGGGCGGCTCTCCGTTACCCGTCATCGGCAGAGGGTCCTTGCCATCCTGAAGGCTGATCTTGAGCAGCGTGCACGCGACAGCCTCCGTGACGGCGTGGTCCACCTTGCGCGCGAGTGCCTGCAGCCGGGGTCCAAGGTTGCCTAGGTCCTCCTCGCCGGACGCGACGGGAGGCGGCGGCGCGGGCGACGCCTGCAGCCCCGAGGGCGGCGGGGGCGGGGCGATCGGCGGCTTGCGATGCCCCGGCTGCGGCGTGCCCATGCGCGCGCCCGCCCCGGGCCCGTCGCGCGACTGCACTTGCCAGTAGTCGGCGATCGAGGCGATCCGCAGGCACATGCGCGCGCGCCGCCAGTAGGCGGAGCCGCGCGAGCGGTTCGCGTTGGACTCGTCGAGCCCGACGAGCAGCGGCGAGAGCGGCGAGAGCATGCCTCCCCGCGCTGCTGAGCTCCGCGTGAGAGGCGTTCGAGGCACCTCGTCCAAATTGGGCAACCTCGCGTCCGACGCAGCGCCGGCACCGTACGCCGTCCCCTGCTGCCGGAGAGTGGCGACCTCGCGCTCGAGCTGCTCGTTGCGCTGGCGCAGCGTGGCCGCCTCGGCGCGCGCCTGCCGCAGCGACGCGCGCAACTCTTCGAGGTTCGCGTCGCCCTGCGCGCGCCCCTTGATCAGCATCTCCTGTTGGGACAGCGACGCCTCGAGCATGCGCGAGCTCTGCACGGCGGCGGCCTCGAGCTCGGGCAGATCGCGCTTCAGCACGCTCAGATCCCACCCGAGGCGCACCGTCTCGCGCTGCGCCGCCGCCAGCTGCTGCTGCGCCGCCGAGCTCGCCGCGGTGCTCGGAGCGCTCGGAGCGTTCTCGCGCCACGGGGTCAAAGGAGTTTGCGACGGACTGGCCGCGTAGGACCCCTCGGCGCCGAGCGCGCTGTGCACCTTCAAGTGCGCCTGCCGAACCCTGTGCAGCGCAAGAGTATGGCAAGTTGGACTCACACGATGTTGGGGGTGGCCCGGATTTGGGGGATCGGGCGTGAGCGCACCTGGAGGCCGCGCGAGCCGCCTCCTGCTCAATCTCTTGCAGGTGTTGCGCGAAGGACTTTGCCTGTGCATGAATCGGTCCCGCGTCGCGTCAGTGAGGACGGGGATGGCAGCCAGCTGGTGCGAGCACCCCTGTAGTGACGAACGGGTAGCTTTACCTTCGTCGCCATTGCTGAAGCGCCGTGGTGGCGAATTTTGGGACTATAGGACTAAAGCGTCCGCTAGCTCCTGGTGCCCAAGCAAGCAAGCAAGCAAGCAAGCAAGCAAGCAAGCAAGCAAGTGCCCAAGCAAGACAGAGGCGGCCTTTCGTGGGCGGTGCACGGTGGCGGGGGTTATCACCATACAATCAGGTGTGTTCAACACGGCGCGTTATGCACGCACACTACTATCGTTCGTATCGGACCCGGCTATAATCATATCAAAAACCTACGAGCGTCCGTTCCGATCCACGCAGAGTCTTCAACCTCGACTTCTTCGACCAACGTCGAGCGTTACTGTCCTGCGAGCGACGAACGGAGCGCCCGGACTCTACTTATGTCGCGACATCATGCTTGGGGCCACGCTCGGTCGAGCTCGGGGAGACCTCCTTTGATGGACCCTGGGCTGCGGGGACCTCCCTGTAATGCACGAGCATGTCGCCGCCCTGCTTCCAGAAAAAGGCTCGCGCGGTCCCTAGGCTCATGTCGGGCCGGAGCACATTTTCGGCGCAGCTGAGCTCGAAGCCATTCGGGTGCGCCGCTCGGCCGAGCTTCTCGTCGACGTATTGGAGGACCTTGGCAAGCTTGAGCGCGCGCGGCGCCGAGAGGCGGCACTCGTTGCTTCGTAGCTCGGGCAGCTTCCCCCCCCTACTACATGCATCCGACGGATGGGGCTCAAGGACAAAGGAGATCTTGAGGCTCTCGCGGGGCTCATACCGGCCGAACAGCGCCGTATCGAGCAGCCAGCGAGGCATGCCTTCGGGCGGTTCGCTTGGCAGGGCGTCCGCGGCACAACGCAGCACGACCACGCCGTCGTCGATCACGCACACAGTGTGCAAGGGCAGGTCCGCGAACGCGAATGTGGGCAGCGCCGTGGTGGGCAGCGTCTCCTCCTCGCGCTGTGGCGGCGGCGCCTCCGTACCGACGGGCGGCACGGGTGGTGTGGCGGCGCTGAGGGCAGCGAGGGCGCCCAGTCGCCACGTGTGGAAGAGCGAAGCAAGTAGCCTCTCGCCCAAGTTAATGCGGAGCTCGGACTCAGGTGGCGTGAGGCGAAGGTCGGCCGCATACGCCTCGGCGTTGAAGCACAAGCTCGGCTCCAGCGTGACTTCGAGCGCGCCCGATCGCGACGAGAGAGTGAACCACGAGGGCACAGCGATCTTCTCTTGCTCGAGCTCCTCTAGGAGCGCCTCGTACCGGTTGGGCGCCCCCCGCGGCGACGGAGGCTCGCGGCGTACACAGGAAGCGCTCGGGATGTCCCAGAGCGCCACCTCGCCGTCGTCACTCTCGGTGAGGGCCTGGACCTTGGACGGTAGCGTCGCGTGGCTGCGCGCGGCGGGAACACGAGAGGCACTCAGAGGCACTCAGAGGCCATCAGAGGCCATCAGAGGCACTCAGAGGCACTCAGAGGCACTCAGAAGCACTCAGAAGCACTCAGAGGCCATCAGAGGCCATCAGAGGCACTCAGAGGCACTCAGAGGCCATCAGTGGGAACACGAGAGGAGGTCAGCAGCGCCGATGAGGGTGCAAGTCGATCTCGAGCGAGGTGCGATCTCGATTCGAATCTCGTGGTGCGAGGGAGGCGGCATGCATCCGACGCGATGCGTACCGTTTGATGCCCGCGCAGCCACGTATGCTCATCACAGGATCTCGCAGTAGAGGTACTTCCGCGGCCGACGAGTGGACGGCGCCGGCGCGTGTGTCGGCGCGTGTGTCGGCCGTGCTGGCGGCTCCGAAGCCGGCGGCGGGCACATCGAGCTTCCGTAGGTCCCAGCTGTGCAGCGTGGACGCTGTTGACGAAACCCAGAGTCGCTCGTGGGCGGGCTGGACATGGAGGCTGAGGATAGGATGCGCCGACGCGCGGCAGAGCAACGCCGACGTGCCCGAGCTCAAATGGCTGATGCGCACCTCGCCCCGGGCGTCGCCCGAGAGCACATGGCTCGCGTGCACACAGAGGGATACGACGGAGGCAGAGTGGTGCGCGAGCACCTGCTCGCACCGCTGCTCGCCAAGGTGCCACACGCGCACCGTCGCGTCGGACGAGCAAGAGAGCGCACGCCGGCCGTCCTCGCACAAAATGACGGATCGAATGATGTCCGTGTGGCCCTGCAGGCGCAGGCTGCTTCGCAGGTCACGCGGGTCCCATAGGCGCACGTCCGTATCGACCGAGCCGGTAGCGAGCAGCGTGCCCTCCGCGTTGCAGTCGAGCGCGTAGATCGAGTGCTGATGCACCGCGCCCACCTCGCTCTGCGCGGGTAGGACCGATGCAGCGATCGGCGACGCGCGCTGCGGGTCCCAAAGCATCAGCCGGCAGTCGAAGCCGGCGCTAGCTAGCAGGCCGCGCTGTGGTGCAAACGCGATGGCCTTGGCGTAGTCGCCGTGGTGCCCGAGCGTGTCCGCGCGGACCTGTGTTGTCCCGGGGCTGTGGCTGCTCACCGACCACACCTTCACCGTGCGGTCTGAGGAGCACGACGCGAGCACACCAGGCTGAATTATGGCGATGCCGTTGACCCATTCCGTGTGCTCGTCGAGCGTTTGCTTGAGCACCGGCTGGGAGCTCGCGCCGGCCGACCAGCACCGCACGGTGCCGTCGCGGCCGGCAGTGTACAATTGGTCGCTCTCGGGACATGATCTGACCACATTTACGCCAAAGCGGTGTCCCGGGCTGCTGCTCCGTAGCGTCAGGGTTACGCATCCCCGCTCCGCCATATCGCAGAAAAGATGCGGGGTGTGAAGGTCAATGTATGAATAAATCAGGCAGTGTCGTCGCGGTCCTCCCCCACACCGTATGAATCGCGCTGATAGTCCGTGTGTGCGGGGCGGCGCGGAAGCGCGGAACGGGTGCGGCCTCGCGAATCGTCGACAGCCTGACGCCAGCTCCGGCCACAGGTATCACGTATAGTGCTGCTCATTGCTGTGTGGTGACGCTGACAGCTTCTCGATAACACACGTACAGAAGTTTGTGAAGTGGATGGAGTGGGGGCAGTGGGGCGAGTGGCTTTCGGTGGTTAATATTCATGTTAATATTATGCTTCTCCTCAGAGCACTCCTTCCACGGCGACCGAGAGCTCGAGCTGTGAGCGCGAGAGGACGCCCACTTCTAGCCGAGCGTGAACGATCCTTGGTTCTGGCGGGCGCGGATGCGTGCCGCATCGTCGCACCGGTTGGCAGCTGCGTCACCATGGTAGACCGCCTGCTTGGTCGGGGCTTGTCCCTGGCGAGAGGGGATCCGGTTGCTTACATCCTCTTGCGCCCAGCAGGGCGCCGTGCGGCGCGATGGGTTGGATGACGGCGCGCGGTACGAGACGTTCTCGTCGGCAGGCGCGCCGAAGGAAGACGCGTCGAACTCGTAGCCGAGGGCGTTACAGATCGTCACCTGGACTGCGATAAACCATGCGACGACCTGCTCGGCGTTGGTGGTGCGGAGGGTGAGGTCAGCGTAGTGCTCGAAGAAGCCACTGCGTGTGCTGATGATCGTATCCTTGAGGTTGAGCGCCTTGGTCTTGAGAATATTCCAGTTCAGCCTCTCGAGCTCGTCATACTTGAAGATCGGCACCTGGACACCGTTCAGTGTGACCGAAGTCGGGAAGGAGGAGTGCCGCTGGGCCTCGTAGTGCGCTTGCAGACGGCGGGCCTCAATTCCCTCGCGGCTCCCATTGTCCGTCGCAAAAGCAGAGGTCGTGTAAGACGGCGGGGAGTAGTCAGAGAAAGCTGACGACATGGGCCGGCGTTTGATATGGCAAGGAAAACAAGAATTGGGACAAAGAAGGAAAGGCGAGCTCGTACAAAATCGATTTCTTAATTAAGTGACCCATTTGCCACTCTCCTCCCCCCGTGGGAAAGAGTGACTACTTGAGTAGTAGTGAGTAACCTTAGACGTCGCACGCGGAGTGCGCAGAGAGCTACAACAGGCGAGCAGCCCCCGACTCACGCCCAAGGAAGAAAAGCGCGCT
>PJAB01002158.1:0-10204 GCA_002887195.1 Chrysochromulina parva | reverse complement strand
CCTAGGTCGATGACCCTCCTGGCGTGCTGGGGGGGGAGACTGAGGATGGCATTTGTTGAGTTCGGCATAGCATGACTCGTCGCCTTAGCTAGAGACCGGTTTGGTTTCTTTCTAACAAGTGCTCGATTACCCCCGGTATGAAGACATGTTAAGTGTCGCGTCCCCGTTCATGATCGTTCGTTTCAGGGCCCTCACGGCCAGACGCAGTCCACCCCTGCACAAGTCTCCGACACAAAATGAACACAAAAGGACGGCTCCAAGCATGCAAGCAAGCAAGCACCACTTGCTACATTTACAGCCATTCCACTAGCCAAGACCAGTCCCATGTGTGACCACCAGAGGATGGGAGAACACTTGTGCCGGTACGGTGCGCGTCTGTACGGCATCGTCTCAAGCGCATCCTCGCGCCGACCATCCATCCCGTGGGCCGTTTCAACGAGAAGCTTTTCACAGGCGTCGGAAAAGGAGGAGCCGCGACAAGTTTGCCTTTTTGGACGAAAGCCTCTGAGCGTCGCGGGGATGGCGACCACAGTGCTGCGAGGCAAGCAGGTGTGGGTGCGCGATCCCGCCCTTGCAGACGAAGACGTCTTTTACAAGGGCAAGGTCATCAGCGAAGACGAAAAGAATGTGCGTAACACACGGCCGGCCGGTGGCCCAACGAGCTGCTTCTGTCCATTCCCGCGGATCTGCGACCTGCCATGCCTGCAGCCTGGCAGACAGAATCTTGACCCCGTGTTTTGCGTATCTGGCACAGGTCACCGTCGCATCACTGTCGGACAGCTCCAGCACTCGAGTCTGGCCCAGGGAGCTCATTCTCGAGGTGCGAGCTCATTCTCGAACGCGTTCAGCGTTGCCGCAATGCTCCCCTGTGCAAGAAAAGCACGTGTGAGGGCTGCGAGTGACGCCGATGCTGCCCTCGCTGCTGCTAGAGCTGCAGCTGCAACAGCAGCATCGGAAGGATCAGCAGCAGCTGCGGCGGCAGCATCGGCAGTGTGGCAGCAACTGTAGCGGCGGTCAGTGCGGCAGCAACTCTCGCAGTGGTTGCACCCACGGTTGCTCCCTCGGTCGGTTGCACCCTCTGTTGCAGCCACAACCGCGGCGCACGCCGAGCAACCGACCCAGATGCTGGCCGCGCGCATCGCGTGCACACCCCATGGTGCTCACTGCATGGGTGCTGCGCGTTCGCTTCTTTCGCGCAGTGCACCTTGAACGATGAGGACAAAAAGGATCACTGCAACCTGGACGTGCTGAACTCTGCGACGCTCGTCGAGAATGCAAGGGCACGCTTTCAGAAAGATAAGATTTATACTTACATCTCGCAGCTGCTGCTTGCCATCAACCCGTTCAAGTATATTGAGGAATTGTACTCCGAGCAAGCGAAGGAGGTCTACAGGGGCGCGAACTGGACGCAGCTGGAGCCTCACACCTATGCGATCGCCGAGATGTCTTTCCAATCGATGACGATTCACAACCAGTCGCAGTCGCTGCTCGTCTCGGGCGAGTCAGGCGCCGGGAAGACGGAGACA
The DNA here is from genome assembly GCA_002887195.1 of Chrysochromulina parva. Classification (NCBI taxonomy): domain Eukaryota; phylum Haptophyta; order Prymnesiales; family Chrysochromulinaceae; genus Chrysochromulina; species Chrysochromulina parva. The sequence continues at coordinate 8,678 of PJAB01002158.1, read as the reverse complement.
AACAAGCAGCTTATGGACTACATTATTTGGCGTGCTGGCGTGCCCGCCGGGAGTGCTCTAGCGGCTAGCAACAAGGCGTCGCTCGACAAGCGCATCATGGATACCAACCCGGTGCTCGAGGCTTTTGGCAATGCCAAGTCGATCCGGAACAACAACTCGTCGCGCTTCGGCAAGTACATCAACCTCAAGTTTAGCAAGGAGTGGAGGGTGATGGGCGCAGAGGTGCGCACCTTCTTGCTCGAGAAATCGCGGGTGACGAACGCGAGCCTGGCGCGTGAGCGCTCCTACCACATTTTCTACCAGCTCCTCCGCGGCTCCCAGTTCGACGGCAAAGGTTGCGCTCAACTGAAGGGAAAGGGGCCCCTGGACTTTATGTACACCTCGCTCAGTGGAACAAATTGGGTCGACGCGATCGACGACGTCGAGGATTTCCATGAATTTCATCGGGCGATGCCTAACTGCGGTCTCAATGATGAGGAACATCAAGAGGTCTACAACGTGCTGGGCGCGTTGCTGCACATCAGCAACGTGAAGTACGAGGCAGCAGGCAACGACACGATTCGCATCCAGCCAGGGGCCTCGGCGGACCTGAAAACTGCCGAGCGGCTTCTCGGCATCACCCCGATCGGCCAGCTCCTCGTCGAGAAGGTCGTGAAGTCGCCGCGCTCGAACAACGAGTATCACATCGCGCTCGACATGGGCGCTGCGATTTCGCAGCGCGACGCCCTCGTCAAGCACCTGTACCAAATGCTCTTCGCACTGATCGTCCAGAAGATCAACACGCAGATCCAAGTGGAGAGGGACTTCCACCGCTTCATCGGTTTGCTGGACGTCTTCGGCTTCGAGGTGTTCCAAACCAATTCCTTCGAGCAGCTGTGCATCAACTACGCCAACGAGCGCCTACACAACTTCTTCCTGATGCGCGTGTTTGAAGTCGAGATCGAGCTCTACCGCATGCAAAACCTGCAGGTGCCCGTGCTCACCTACCCGGACAACAGCAAGGTCATCGAGCTCCTCGAAAAGTCTCCGACAGGCATCTTCCCGGTGCTCGACGCGCAATGCAAGACGCCCAAGGCGACCGACAAAACGTTCAACGCTGCCATCTGCAAGCAGCACGCGAGCCACCAGCACTTCAGCACTCTATCGGGCTCAAAGATGAAGATGAGCGGCGTGAGCGATGAAGACGTGTTCGTCATTCACCATTTCGCGGGCGATGTGTGCTATTCGTCTGCAAGCTTCCTCGAAAAGAACACGGACAGCCTCTCTGCGCAGTTCGAGGGCATCCTCTTGAAGAGCACGTCGTCTGTCGTTGTGCAGATGGTCGAAGGCGCCAAGCTTGGGCCGAAAGCCCCCGATAATCCGGGCGATCAGAGCGCCCGCGGCAAAAAGGGGCTCGAGCCTGGCCAGATGTCGGCGCGAGGGGAGGCGGGTGCAATGTCGCATCGCGGCAAGAAGCCCGGCAAGGGCGGCAAGGAGGAGGGCGACGGAAAGAAAGCGTCGGGCTCGGTGAGCAAGACGTTCCTGCTTGGTCTGAAGCAGCTGATGCGCGAGATTGCCACTACGCACCCGTTTTTCATTCGGTGCATCAAACCCAACCAGAAACTCGTGCCAAAGGAGTTCCACGTGTCGATGGTGCTTAGCCAGATGGAACGCTCCGGCACCATTGAATGCGTGAAGCTGATGCAGCAGGGCTACCCGAGCCGCGCGCCTTACGCCGACCTGATGACGCGTTTCAAGAACGCGCTGCCTGAGTTCATGATGACATTGAATCCCGGGCAGTTCGTTGAGCTGCTGCTTCTTGCGTGCAACTGCGACCAGAACGACTACCAGCTCGGGCAGGACATGGTCTTCTTCCGCTCCAACAAGGGTGGTCTGCTGCAGGAGCTGATGATGATGCGCAAGGATCTGGTCGCCTCGCGGATCGTCTCCAACGGCTTGGCCAAAGGCTACAATGATGACCCCGACTACGGCCAGGCGTTCAAAGAGTTGCAGGCGTTTGTCGCCATGCGTATGAGAAAGCGGAAGGAGGCGCGCGAGCTGTTCGAGAGCGCGGTGATGGCAGCGATACAGATGCAGAAGTGGGTCAGGTGGGGCGAGGCCAAGACGTTGCAGCGCTCTGCTGCCGCGACGCACATGCAAACGGTCCGGCGCGGCAGAGCAGCGAGGCTTCAGGCGGCGGAGCTGCGCAGGATCGCTGAGGAGAAGCGGCTGGCGGAAGAGGCTGCACGCAAGGCCGCCGAGGAGGCGCGCTTGGCCGCTGAGGCGGCAGCGGTGGCGGAAGCAGCGGAGAGAGAGCGCTTGCGAATCGAGGCCGAGCGGCTGGCGGAAGAGGCGAGAATCGCGGAAGCAGCCAGAATCGAGGCCGAGCGCCAGGAGGCGGCAGCGAAGAAAGAGGCGGAGGAACGGGAGGCGCGCATCGCGGAGGAGAAGAGAATCGCTGACGAAATAGAGGCAAAGAGGAGACAGGAGGAGCAAGTGGCAGCGCAGCAAGAGGCGGCGCAAGACGCCCTCGACGACCAGGACGACGAGGCCGACCAGGACCACAACAAGTGGTTCGTCCAGATACCCGGGAAGCGTGGTGGGTCCAAGGAAGTGCATCGCCATCTGATGTGCAAGGGTGTCGAGTGGGGCTTCCAGTACCACAACTTCTACGGCGACTGGGAGCTTGATACGACGCAGGAGCTTTGCAACGACCGGCCTCACTATATTCACAATACCATGTACGGCGGGCACGCGCACTTGTTTCACACGATCGACCCGCACTATCACGTGCCGCGCTGGGTGATTGGGCCTTCGCCGGGCAACGAGAACGGATGGGCCTTCTGCGAGTCGGATGCGTTGACGCCGCATGAAGTGAAGGCGACGTGGATCTCGTGGGATGGCTTCGAGTGGCATTCGTGCAAGTCATTCCGGTATGAGCCCAAGGAGCACGAGATGGACGGCTTCTCGGATGAGGAGGACTTTGAGGAGGGCGATGATCATGATCTGTACGATGAGAATCAGTTTGGCATGAAGGATGGGTTCGAGACCAACTCGAAAGTCAACAAGGTCGCGCTGACGTCGAGCGAATATGAGCACATGATGACCAATCGGGAAGCTAAGGCAGACCCGAAGGAGGAGGCGCCTTCAAAGGTGCAGACCGTGGTGGAAGATGATGCGGAGGTGGAGGATAATACTGCCCCGGGGAGTGGCAGGGATGAGGACAGCAGCAGGGAGGATGGCAAGAAAGGCAAGAAGGGCAAGAAGGGCAAGGACGGCAAGAAGGAGAAAGGCAAGAAGTCGAAGTGAAACGGGCGCGCCTGACTGCCCGCGTGGCTTTGTGAAACGCGATTGTGTGGCAATGGTCTTGCGGCGATCGCGACTTAGCGACGACGGAGCGCAGACTTAGCTGCGCACCGCTGGGAAGCTCAGGGGCTACTCCCACAGCCTGAGCTTCCCACAGCCTGAGCTTCCCGCAGCCCTGAGCTTCCCACAGGGGCTACTCCCACAGCCGACCCGATCGAGCCCGATGAATGTGCGCATGGTGTCGTTTGCCTGAGTGTGTGATGTGTGAGCTTGCCTGTGCGTGTGGATGGTGTGCGTTGCAGCATGTTTCAGGTCCTCGGAGGTGACGACGCGGAGCGGGGCAGTGTGATTTCTCGCCTCTGACGCCCAAGCTTCAGCGCGGACGGAGTGGGCGTGCGGAGTGGCGGTTGTCAGCCGTGTGCATGGCCTTAACCCGCGGAACCGCATTGTTGCACCGCGTATGTGGCGTACTTATCGGACCCTTCGGTCCGCCTCGTGTGTCGACGGTCTCGCTGTGCGTGCGGCCGTGTGGCGTTGGCGCGGCGCGCGGCGGATATGCCGTGCGTCGCGTGCGGGAGGGCGGCAGGTGGCCGGGCCGGTGGCGCTCTCAAAACCGTACAAACTCTCGCGTCTAAATTATATCGCCATCATCGCCGAACCATCACGCCGCGTGTGGCACTCTGACGGTGACGCGGTGACGCTGACGGGCCCCGCCGGCCGGTCCCGCGGGAGGCGGGACCGCCGGACTCGTCCGGCGGCGCCGCCAAACTCAACGCGCACTCCGCACTCGCCACGGCCCCGGGGCGGCGTGTGCCTCCGCGGCGGCGTAGCGCGCAATTGCCGCAATGGCGCAATTGGAGAATTGCGCCATCAATGCGGGCCGGCGCGGATGAATACGAATTCGCTATTCGGAATTGCCGCGTTACGTTCGCTTACGTGGACGACGTGCGCGGACGCCCCGGCGCGCGGCGGGCGGAGACCGGAGTACCGGAGTTTGCAGTTTGGCCGCCTCCTGTGGCGAGTTGTTCGTTGAGACCGTTCCGGGCTTTCTATACCGTTATAGAGTCCCGAGTTGAACTTCCGCGCGACACACAGACACTTCTCAACGCGTCCCACAAATCGAGCGACGCCGCCCGGGAGGCCGGGTCCAGCCAGGCCTCGCCGGCGGAAGCCGAGCGGCACGGTTCTCGCTCTGACAAGGGTATGGCGTGCTGCGACATCTCGCATGCAAGAGCGAACGGCAATCGCGCCTATGCCACCGCTCCCGCGCGCATCAAAGTGCATCTTTCAGCTTTCAGCTGGTCCTCTCGCTTGCGCGGGCGAGGGTCCCAGAAGAGCTGACTCCTAGAAGAACTATCGCGCTGCGCTTATGGGTTGACTGAAGTCCAAACCGTCAGATGATGCAGGCATCGCAGGCATCGCGCTATCAGCTGTGTTGAGCGGTGCAGCTTCTCTGATGATGCGCGATCTACGGCGCGAGCACGGTCGAGCAGAGCAGAGTCAGCGAACGGGAAAAGCAAGCACGGGTGGATTGGGTTCTCGCGCCGCGAGGAGAGTGATAGCGCGCCGCGAGGCGCCAGTGTTCGTGTGGTGGTACGCGACGCACGTGTGCACGAACCCTACGATGGCCAAGATGATGGCCGCAACGTTGTTGACGCCGAAGGGGCCGACCCCTGTGCCTGTTGGAGTCATGAAGCAAACCAGCAAGCCGACACCCAGATAGAAAGCGCCCTTGCCCCGCTGCAACGTCAGGAACTTGAGGTAAGTGTCGATCCAACGGTAGAACTTCGAGATAGATTTCGTCTTGTCCTTGATCTCGACGGTTAGCACGATCAGACCAAAAATCACAGCGTAGATCGAGCCAACAAAGTAGACAAATCCGCCACCCAGGATCAATGTAAAGATGCTGCCCCATACGCCAGCGAAGATGAGAAAGGCGCCCGCAAAGAGCGAAAGAACCTTGAGCAGCACTCGCGCCTGTGCAGAGGTGGGCTGCGTGAAGGCCGCCCGAAGGTCGCGAAGCGCTGACATATTCCCTCGCGCGTTTCCAGTGCCTTGAGGCAGGTCCTGTTCCGGACCCAAGTGCAAGTTCCGTTTTCTAGTTCGATTCAAAAAGAAACAAGAACGCAAGGTGTTAGGTGAGCAAGTCAAGTCAAGTCAATTGACTTGGAGCATGTCCATGTCTGGAACAGCTTGCGCTCATCTCTGGATTGCGCGTACCCGCGCAACAAGGAGTGACGCGTCCGCCGCGCGTCTGTAGACGATTTGTACGAATAGAGAGTTATCACGCAGCAACTGCGGTGGGGCCACTGCTCCGTTGCACCTCAAACATGGCAAAGTACTTTCTTCATTCATATATCTGAGGGGAGGCAGATTTTTCTATGAGCCGCTGCTTGCTCCTTGTCGCGCTGCTCGGGTGCGCGGACGCGTTTCGACCCGTGCTGGCCGCTGGGCCACGCAGCGCAAGCCTGCTCCTGCAGCAGCGGGCGCGCTCGAGCCCACCCGTCGCGGTGGTGGTTGACATCTCGTCGACTGAGGAGTTCGAAAAGGCATTGGATGAGGCGGGACCGGCGCTGGTTGTGGTCGACTACTCAACCTCGTGGTGCGGACCTTGCAAGATCATCGCCCCTAAATTTGACGAGTTCAGCGAGCAGTACAAAAGCGTGACCTTCCTCAAGGTGTGCATGGCGCTTGCCACCCAGCTTGTGAAGCAGACGCTCCGCCCCCCGCCGCACGCGGCGGTTGCCCACTGGCTGCTGCGTCCCTTTTGGATCATGCGCAGGTCATGGGCGACAGCAGCCCGGCCGCTGACAAGCTGATGCGCAGCCAGGGCGTCCGTGCGCTGCCGTCATTCCACTTTGTGCGCGCCATTCCTGCCCAGATCGAACTCCCCTTGCGGAGCCGCATGATGCCGAGGCTTTTGAGGGCCGCAAAGCCGAAGCCGCTCCGCCGGCGGCGTCCCTCGAACCTTCCCCGTGTGGCCGCCGGCGGCATCCCAACTAACCCTCGTGCGGCCACGTGCGCTTGCCTGCAAATGCAGTGGAAGAACAAAGAGCAGATCGAGAGCATCAGCGGGGCGAAGACACAGGCGCTGCAAGATGCGATCGAGGCGAACATGTAACATCCTTTCGCGGGTCTCCAATAATTATGGACGACGACGGCGTGCGCTCTCACGCGCGCGCATGCATCACACAACAACGCCCGGATGTGACCTCTATACGGGTTTGGGGTTGACCCCGTTGTGCGAACCGGGCAAAACACTGGTCTGAGGTCACTGTGCTTATGATTGGAAAGTGTACTCAAGGAGGTAGAGGAGGGATTAATATCTGGATTTGCACACAATCCTCATACCTGGCCTGTGCTGGTGCGCACCGCAGCGCACCGCGAGCCTCAGCCTGTGGCTGTGCCAGGTTCTTTACGGGGGGTCCGGGGAGCGGGGAGGTGCGCCACCCTGACCCTCTCGTCGACGGTCGTCTCCAGCGCTGTCCAGTGCGCGAGCTCGCCGCCGCTCGCCGCTCCCGCAAGCCGAGCGTACGTGAACTGTCCCTCCTCCTCGCCCAGCTCCCCTCGTCACTTGACTAAACTTCAACTTGAACGAACTTGGTTAGAGTCTTTCGTTTTTGCTGTTCGATCGAAGAATGGGGTCGCCCGCTCGATCGCGATTTGGCGCAGAGCTCGAGATCCCCGGTCCAGGCACCTACAACTATGCGACCGACCAGACTAGCAGCGGGTTCATGGGCGATGCGCCCAAATACACTATCGCATCACGCAAGGTGCAGACGAAGCCGGACGACGCATCGCCTGGACCCATATATTCGCCGAGAATGGAGAGCGCGCTCGAGCAATCGCCGCAGTACTCGTTCGGCAATTCGAAACGCTTCGAGGCAGGGGGCACCTTTCCACCGGGGCCAGGCCAGTACGAGTCGCTCTCCACCCGTTTTGGAGGGTCCCTGGTTGGAGATGCTCCCAAGTATGGATTTGGCACGTCCGTGCAGCGGCCGTCCAGCGAGCACAAAAAGGGGCAGCGGTGAGCTGCATGCCCCAGCGTTCGACTTGCGTGCCCCAGCGTCGCCTTGTGTGCCGTTGCGAGGTCTCGTCTCATCCGCTCACGACTGCGCCCGCACTGCAGCTTCATCTCCAAGGAACACGCGATCAAGTCGAACTACGGTGTGAACTCGCCAGGGCCAGTTGCCTACTCGTTTCAGGCGCGTGCGCATCGCGCATCGCGCGCCCAGCCGAAATGCCCCATCGGCTCTGCTCATCAGCGTGTCATTGACAGTACAACCCTCTGGGCCAAACTGCCCACTGTCGCAGGGAACGATTGGCGCGCAACTCTGCGGCACAAGTCAAGCAAATTCACCCCGCTACACGATACGACCGCGGCTCGAGGGATCGGCTACAGCGGCGGCGGCTGAAAGAGACCGGCCAGGCCCAGGCAAATACAACCAACCCCCCGCCTTTGGCAACCAGGTGGCCTCGACGCGAAACTCATCCGCGAACTATAGCTTTGGCACGTCTGAGCGCCACAACCCCGCCACCAACCCAAATCGCGTACCGTACATCGGGAAAGACTTTGACAAAGTCTATTTTGGTGCGCCCGCTTGCGTTTCTGTACACTGCTCCTCGAGCGCCCGCGGTTCGCACTGTCATCGCCGCGATCGAGACCCCCCACATCCAACCCCGATTCCACAGGTGTCAACTCTCCGGGGCCTTCCAAGTACGCATTTGGTGGCTCCATCGGGGCCACACTGCCGGATAAAAAGACGTCGTCCAAGTACTCATTTGGTGGCGAGTCGCGGTTCGCGTACTAGGACCCATAGCTTATGGCATCGTTCTCGTTCTCCTTGAGAGTTCTTTGAAGAGGATGAAGAACTGTCACGGTCCGCAGCTCGTCCTCAGCGCCACGGTGAACGTGGGCCCGGCCAGATAGGCTGAGAAGTTTGAGGCTGACTGCGGCGCGAGCGGAACTGCATGCGCGTCTGCTCGTGGCGCGCCGTCGCCGTTGCCCGCGACCCGCGTCTCCCGTGTGGCCGGTGTGTGCATCCCCTACGTGCGCTACGTTGTATGAGCGGAGCACGACGTCGAGCTGTCGCGCGAACTCGATGATTGCGCTCCGCTTCCGCACCAGCGCGCGGGGAGCGCTTCATATCGTACGGAGATAATACAGTAGAGTCTGCATATGGCTGGTGTTTCGCGGTTAGAATAATGATTACGCATGTGCGGTGTGGGCTTCCGCGGATTCGAGATTGCGGCTTCCGAAGATAGGGGTGAACACCCAGTCAGGGGGGGTGGTGAGAAAAACAAGTAGACACACCAAAAACACAGTACACAGTCTCCAGAGTTGGGAGAACGCAATGGTATATGCCCCACTACCCTACTGCCCTACTACATGT
>PJAB01002157.1:0-10205 GCA_002887195.1 Chrysochromulina parva | reverse complement strand
GCACGAAACGCAAAAACACAGCCTCTTCGCAAGCCACTGAGCTGGTTAGCTGCTGGCGCGCCTGGCCGGATGCCAGCGGTACGTCGTCCAGCGATGCACCACTCGAGCCTTTGCGCCGGGACCTATCCGAAAGGCCATCGCGACGCGAACGGGAGACGGATGACGAGAGTGGGAAATGAATCGAACTTTTGCGGGGACAAAAGGCAAGAAAACAGCGGTCCATACGCACCCTTAATCCGGCGTGTGTAACAGATATCTCGGATTCGAAAGATATCGCTCGATCGGCCGCGGCGGCGCGACGCGCGCGACGCCGTTGCCGACGGGCGACGGACCGGGGGCGGTTCGTGGACCGCCTGGACCGTACGTTCTAAGCCGGCGCGTACAGCATCTCGCAATCGCGCTGTTCATCAGGATCGTCACACGCATCGCGGACATCGCGAGCGTCGCGGATCCTCCCGGCCACGGCCCGGCGCGTCTCGCGACGGCCGACGCGCGAGAGGTCGTCTCGTAATTATAGTCGTACTCGCCCGCTATCCGACGCGGTCGAGCTATCTCCTTTCACACCTCAGAGCTCTCCGACGATGTCGCGGACGCGGTGCGACCGGTGATGTATTCGCTATTCCGCGCGCCGGCGTCCGCGCGCGACATCGGGGGGAGGGGGGAGGGGCGCCCGCGTCGACGCCCGCGAGACCGAGCCGCCGGCCGCGGGAGCTGGGGCGCGCGCGCGCACGCTCACGACAATAACCGGAATACACGCCCTTCGCCTCCCCCTCCCACTGCCCTTCGCTCCGCCGGCCCGGCTTCGAGCGTAAGAACACCCTCGCCCATCCCCCCCACACTGTGTGGGCTCTCCTAGCGGGTTTGATACTGTCTCACTGCGCGGCCACTGCCTGGCTGCCTCACTGAGCTCCGCCCTGCGGGTGCGCCAGCCTCACATCCTCGATCGACTCGCTGGCCCACGCGGTGATGCCGTCGAGGTAGGAGCCCGCCCTCAGGCCGCCGAGCTGGTCGAGCAGATTGGCCGCCGGTGCGCCCACGGCGCTGCCTGAGGATGTGGCCGCGCGCTGCAGAGCTGCGGCCGCGCGTGTCGCGACGGCGTTTGAGAGCGCCGATGCATTCGAGAGGGCGGCCTGTGAATGTGAATGTGACGCATAACCAGCTTGGGAAGGCATGGCGCCGAGCGGCGGACGCCCGTACATGCCGCTGCCTGCTGCTGCTGCCGCCCCCGCCGCTCCGCCGCCGCCGCCGCCGCCGCCGCCGCCGCCGCCGCCGCCGCCGCCAAAGCCGTATTCGGCGAGGGTGCGGTACATGACCGCGGCGTCGGACGGCTGCGGCGGCCTGGCCCTGGCTGCGGTCAGTGCCGGTGGCGTGAGCTCCGCACGCAGCTGCAGCAATGCGGCCGCCTCCGCCGCCGCCGCCGCCGTCGCGCTGCCCGCGCTACCCGCGCCTCGCGCGCCGCGCGCTCCTCCGGCGACCCCTTGAGGAGCGCCGCGGGTCGCGGCTGGCTGGGAGAGGAGGTGCGCCCTTTGGCCGCCCTCGAGAGCCGCTGAGAGCCCTTCAGCCCAACCGCCGGCACTCGCGCTCGCTAGCGCGCGCGCGTGTTGGCTTTGCATCGCCGCGAGGGAAGGAGGGAGGGAGGAGTTCTGCGCCGCGACGAGGGTGGCACCATCTGGAAAGGCGCGGCCGAGGGCGGCAACCAAACGCCCACTATCTGCACCGCCCGCTCCCGACGCGATGCCGCCGAGAGGGCCGCCAACGCCAAAGGCGCCCCCGCCACTGTAGGCGCTCATGCCGCGGCCGTAGGCGCTGCTGTTGAGGCTGCCGAGCCCGCCGCCGCCGCCGTAGAGGCTGCTGGCACCGAACGCGCCGCTGCCGAGCCCGATGGCGGCGGCAGGCGGGTGGTAGCTCCCCGCAGCGGGCGGCGGCGCAGCGCCAGCGTAGGCAGCGGCAGCGTGGGCGGCGGCCGCCTGGGCAGCAGTGTGAGGCGGCAGCGGCGCCCCCATCGTCCGCCCGCCCGGCGCCCAGCCGCCCGGATGAAGCCGGTGGAGCTCGTCCTCGACGTTATGGCGCACGAGCTCGAGGCGGAGGCGCTGCGCGTCCAGTCGCGCCTGCTCCATCGCGGCGGCGTGGTGCGCCATCGAGTGCGCCGAGCGCCTCTCCGCCTCGCGCAGCTCGATGAGCCGCCAGTGCTCGGGCCCGGCGCCCCATGCCTGTGCGACGTGAAGGAGGTGCGACGGGAAGGAGAGGATCTTGAGCCGGGCGCCACGTCGCCACGCGCCGAAGATCATCGAGAGAAGCCGACGCTCCACTCGCTGCTGCACCATCCGGCGGTGCGCCGTGCGCTTGCGCGCCGCCTCTGCCGCCACGACGCCGAGCGCGCGAAGGTGCTTGCGAAGGGTGACGCAGGCGAGGTGGTGCTTGGCGGTGCGCACGCACAGCACGCGGTAGTTGTGCAGCTGCCACGTGGCATACGCCTTGCGCGACGTATTCTGCACGGCCGCCGCGTACGCGACGGTACGCAGCTGCCACTCGCCGCCCGGAGCCCCCAAGGCGAGCATGCGAGCGAGCGGCCGGCGCAGCGCCATCAGCCTCCAGAGGCCGTCCGCCCGCGTCGCCCTCACCTCGCCGTTCAGCCGGTTTGCCGCGCGACGGCTCAGGCAGCGCAGCGCGCCCAGCACGTGCGCCGCCTCGGCCACCTCGCGTTGCTCGGCGGCGGCTGCGCGCTCGACGAGCAGGTGCTTCCATGCCCCGAGGGCCTCGAACATCTTGGCCTTGAGCACGTGCGCCTTCGCCGTGAGCCAGCGCCCCTGCTGGTAGCGCACGAGCGACGCCTTGTACGCCTTATACAGGGTGACGAAGCCACGCCCGAGGCGCGAGTGCACGGCCGAGTTCTTGAGCATGTTGCCCGCCCTGACGCGCTTCGTGTCCACGCGCCAGATGCGGAAGCACTTGAGCAGTTTGCTGCCCTTGAGCAGGTGCACCGCGCGCTGCAGCTTCGCCATATCCGTCGCATAGGTGCTTAGCGTCTCGAAGGCGTGGGTGAGTGCCGCAACCTCCTTATTGCGCCAAAGGCGCCCGCACGTTTGCATGCGCATCTTCTCCATCTTGACGGCCTCACGGAAGGCCATCCACTCGACCCAGCGGCCGCGTAGCCCTCCTGCCCACTTGCCGAAGGCTTTGAGTGCCCCACTGCGGAATCGAACCTGCTCGAGGTACGTCTCCTTCCATTGCGTGAGCGGCGCGCGCAACGGCTGTAGCGACTCCGCCGCGGTGTTGAGCATCCCAAACGCGACGCTCGCCTCGCGTGCGGCGCTCTGCCATGTGCGCAGCGCAGCGGCCAGCTTCGCGTGCCGGAAGAGTTGCGCGGCCTTGCAGGCAAAGGCATGCACGGCCGTCGCCTTCTCTAGAGCCTCGTCCGTGTGCTCACGCCAGCGCTCGAAGCCTCGCGACTTGCCCTGCTTCCGGATGCGTTCGATCGCGCCACGCATCGTCACGAGCTGCTCGAGATGCTCGGAGACGGTCCCGTGCCACTGGAGCAGCGCCCACTTGGCCGCCACGTTGACCAGGGAGGCGGCCGCGCCGCGCCGCGCGAGTCGCTCGCGCACACACTCCCGCCATGATTCCCAGGCCGCGCTCGCCGCCCGGTTCTTAAACTTGCCCGCCACCTTGCGCGATATGGCCTGCGCCTCGCGCCCCTCTACCGCCGTCTCGAGCCACGCGCGCCAGCCACGCACCAGCTTGCGCCGCATCATCGCCGTCACGCACACGCGCAGAGCCGCGAGCCCCTCCGCGAGCGCGGCAAGGGTCGAGCGCCATGTCTCGAAGCTCGTGAAGAGTTCGCGGTTGAGGAAGCGCAAGGCCGTTGCCTGCGCGGCCGCGCGCTGCGAAGCGAAGCCACGCCACTGCCGCCACGCGCGCGAGATCTGGCCGTTGGCAAAGATCTGCGCGACCCGCAGCCCGCCGCGGCGCAGGCGGCCCCGACCCGTCCACAGGTCGAGCACGCGCCGCATGCGCTTCGCGGGGGCCGCGGCCTCGTTCGCCGTGCGCTTCAGCCGCTTGTTGCGCCGGCAGCGCTCGCAGTTGCCCTTGAGGGCGAAGAAGGCGTACGCAGTTCCCGTGTGCGCCATCCGGCCGATCGCCGAGCGCATCTTGGCGCCATCTTCGCACGCCGATCTCCACAGCTCAACCCACGCGCTAAAGGCACCGAAGAGGCGGCGGTTGCCCAGCGCGCCGAGCGTGCGGCGCATGACCTGGCTGTTGGACGCCAGGGCAGCGAGCCGGTCGAAGCTAAAGGCGAGCACCTGGCGGTGCCAACGGCCGACGGCGGCGCGCATGGGCGCGAGGAATCCGATCGCATGGCGTGTGCGCTCCTTCCATGTATGAAAGGTGGCACGCATCCGCGGCCCCTTTTGCTGGAAGGAGAGGGCGGCGCGCGAGATCGCACCCGTTCCCGCGTTCTCAATGTACGCGTCCTTGATGGACTGCATTCCAACGCGGAGCCACCGGGCACGCGTGCGCGCCCACGTGTGCTCCGCCGCGCGCCGCCGATGGCTCATCTCGCCGCGCTTGCGCCTCCAGCGCTTGAGGAGGTCGGCGCCGGGCAGCATGCGGCCATCGTGGAAGAGACCCTCGACCGCGCGCCGATACACTACCCACTCGCGCCAAACCACCCACGCGGCTGCCGTGTGCGAGGAGCGCCAGCGCGTCCCCACACGGAGCTGCGCCAGGTGCGTCGCATAGGACGCGTCCCACAAGAGCCACGCGTGCCGGAACGCCATTCGCGTGTGGAAGGCGCCCGCCCTCTCGAGCAGCTCGGGCGAGATGTAGTCGATGCGCTCCTCCTTCGTCCACTCGCGCCACGCGGTGATGGCCTTGGTGAGCAGCGAGTGCGCCCACCGGTTGACGAGCCGCTTGGTCGCCGTCACCGGGTCGCGCCTGCCGCCCGGCATGGCGCCCGGCATGGCGCCCGCGCCCAGCAGCGTGTGAAGATGCCATTCGGCCACTTGGTGCAGCTCGCGAATCTCCGTCTGCTGCTTGGCCAGCCGGAGCGCCGACCAGCGGCGAAGCGTGCGCGCGCGCACCAGCCGAGAGCCGAGCGCGCGCGCAGCCTTGCGGAGTTCCAGGTCGGCCAGACGCTGCTCGGCGCGCTGCTGCCAGCGCCGCATCGCCACCCGCTGCTGGTGCGGCTGCATCAGAGACTGGAAGTCGTCGGAGATGGCCGCGATGCCGGCGTCGGCCAGCGCGGGCGGCACCTCCCAAACTGCACCGGCCTTGGTGACGAGCGCGGAGCTTCTGCCGCCGTTGCTGTTGTGCGCGGAGGCGAGAGCCGCGTCGAGGATGGCCGCCGCTGAGGCCTCGAGGCCGTCACCGACGCCGCCGCCGAAGCCTGCCCCAAGGCGGCTGCTAAAGCGAAGCGGGTCGGGCGATGGCAGTGCGCGCGGGGCGGCCGAGAGTGCCGTGAAGCGCGCCGGCGGTGGCGGCACGGCCGCCGCGCTGCCCAGTGCGCCCGCGGCGGCGAGCATCGGCGGTGAAGGCGCGGAGGAGTTTCCCGGCGAGGTGCCGCGGGGTGGCGAGCGCGGTGGCGGCGTGCCACTGCGCCGGCTGTCGCGTGCGGCGCGGCTCGGCGGTCGACCCAGAGGGATGCCGCCGAGAGGGATGCCGCCGAGCTCCTCGACGAGCTCGCCCGCTCCGCCAGGCCCGCCCGGGCCGGCTGGCCCACCTGCGCTGCCACCGCCGACGACGCCGAAGCCGCTTGTTGCGGAGTATGCCAGGCCGTTCGGGAAATGACGCGCCGCCAAGGAGGGGGAAGCGGCGCGCCTGCCCGCCTCCGGGGGCACCGGAGTCGCCGCGACGGCGGTGGCGCTGGCGGCGTAGGAGAGAGTGGCTGGGAGGGCTGCGACTGCACGAGCAGGAGTCGCGGCTACGCAATTGGAGCTCGTCGGCGCAGTGGCGCGCAAGGCGGTGGCGGCAGGGGTCGTCAAATCGTAAGGCTGGACGACGGGGACGGGCGTCAGACGCTGCGCCTCCAAGCCAGACGATTGCATCCATCGCGCCGCGGCGCTCACCTGCATTACCTCCCGCCGGGCGGCCGTGGAGCAGGCCGTAGCAGCAGTGGCGGGTGCAGCCACTGATGGAGGCGGCGGTGGCAGCGGCGGCGATGGCGACGGAAGCAACGAGGGCGAGGGCGCCACTGCTGGTCGTGCTCGACCCAACTGCGCGCTCATTCGCTGCCCTGGGGCAGGCGAGGGGGAAGGCGACGCCCCCCGTGAAGAGCGTGCGTGCCTCGCCGACCGCAGGTCGCGGATGAGAGAGACCATGTCGTCCTCGAGCGGCAATCCACTGTTGAGCACATGGGATGCGACGCCTGCGAAGCTGTCAGGGCTTGGCGGCGGCATGCGGCGGGTAGTCGCGTGCTCTAGTTTGCGTCCCGATACATGTCCTGTAATTAGCTGAGGACACACAAGAAGCGCTGGGGTGGTGTTCCTGTTGCTCCCATCAGTTTTCACAGCTGCATCGAGTGGGACGCGACGCGCGAGGCGCACGAGACCTCCGACATGGCGGCGCAGGCTTCCATGGCGGAGCTCTTCGGCTCGGACAGCGAGGACGAAGGTGAGGAGCGCCAGCCGGCAGCGCCTGCCGGGGAAGCGACCGGCGATGCAGGTGGCGACGATGCGGACGCAGCCAGCGACCTCTTTGGGAGCGACGACGACGACGACGGTGAAGAGGCACCAGCGGTTGGGCCTTTGCCGAATTCGGCCGCGCCGGTTACGTTTGCTATCCCGTCCATGCCGCGGCCGTCAGCCGATTCGAAGGTGAGCGCGCGCTGCCACGCCCCAACCCTAGCCAACTACAGAGACACCGCCCACTTAGTAAAGTGCAGCCGAACTCACTGTTGCGTCGTCTGTGGTTTGCGTACCATGGCGCAGCTTTTCCTCGTTCGCCTGCCGAACACGAATCTCCTCGGGATACAGTCGCGGCCCTTTGACCCGGAGACCTTCGAGGAGGAGGAGCAGGTCGAGGAGGAAGAGGACGGTGGCAAAACGCGCGTTGAGAACGTCATCCGCTGGCGCGAGACGCGCGAGACGGGCGAGCGGCAGAGCAACGCGCGCGTTGTCACGTGGTCGGACGGATCGATGACGTTGCACGTGGGCAGCGAGGTGCTAGTTGCACAGCAGGTGCCCATCCCGGAGGGCACGACGCACCTGTTTACGCGTCACCAGGGGTCGCACCTCGAGTGCCACGGCGTGCTCAAGCACAAGCTGACGCTCGCGCCGGCCTCGCGCGACTCAAAGGCACACCAGGCGCTCACGCACAAGATCGCGCGTGTGCACACCAAGGGTCAGAAGATGCAATTTCACTCCACTACGGAGGATCCCGCCGCCAAGCATGAGGCCCGCCAACGCGACTATGACGACAAGAAGCGGCTGATGGCACGACAGGCGTCGCATCGGGCGCGGGCCGACGACTACGCCGACGCGGCGCCGCTTACCGCCGACTTTCTTGATGCTGCCGACGATGATGACCTCGACGGCAATCTCGGTGCTCTCAAAGCGCAGTTCAAAAACCGCAAGCGCGGCGGCCCGAGCGGCGCCCGCAGCAGCGGCGGGTCGTCACGACGGCGGTCGGGCGGTGGCAGCCGGCGGCGCAACGACGACGAGGACGACGAGGACGAGGACGACGAGGACGAGGATGACGACGAGGAGGAGGACGAGGGCGATCCCGCCGAGATGGATGGCTTCATTGTGGGCGACGAAGACGAGGACGAAGAGGATGCCGAGTCCAGCGATGACGAGCGCCTCGCCAAGACCAAAAAGGGCAAGGCGAGTAAAAAGCGAAAAAAGGCGCGTCTGGCCGACGAGGACAGCGACGAGTGAGCGCTCTTGGGAGAAAGCTCGTCCGCGGCTCAACACGGTTGGCCGCTGGGCGGTGCCTCTGTAACGGTCTGAGCCATGCTGCCCATGAGCTGTCGTGTGCCCTTCAGTGCCATGTGCGCTTCCCCGGCCATAGTGTCGACATGCAGACGACTGCCGTCGCATGGCTGCGGACTGCGCGTTGCCGGATGCCGCTGCCGAGGCGCGGGGGTGCAGAGTGTCGAACTCACACAGCGCCACTGAGTGCCCCCGCGCTGCCGGCCCCGCACTGTTGGGGACATGCAATTGACTCTCTCCCGCCGCCCTCGCACGTCGCGCCTTCTCCCCACCAATCACCGCCCCGAGGCGATTCGGTTCCTATCCGGTTTGGGGGGCGCTGGGCCGCTGGCGGGAGGCTCCGCGACGACATTAGCCGGGGGAGGGGGGAGGGAGCAGCAGCAAGAGCCACTACAGTCTACACGGCGGACCGCTGGTCCGCCGCCCCGAGCCGATACCTCCAGAAGCGCCCAAGATCCGGGATCCGCCCGCCGCGGCCCCGGCGTGGCCCGGCCATGGCCGCTATCGCGGCGTGTGTCGTTTCCCGCAAAAAGTTCCGAAAAAAGTTCGTGACAATCTAGAATCTTCCGTTTCACGAAACGGGTCTCACTGGCCAGTGGCCACCCCAAATCGAGGCCTTGCACGCGTGGCCAAGGCGCTGATCGTAAGTCCGCGGTCCCGACATAATGAGCGGACCGGCGACCGGCGCGCACCGGCGCGGCGACACGGACACGGAGAAAGATGCGCGACGCCGCGGCGCACACACAACGGACGCGTCTCACACCGTGGGCTCACTGCACAACGCGGCATCGGCGGGCCCACCTCGACAGACCATGCCCCAGGCGAATCGACATCTGCTTCTCAGCAGCAACAGAAGGTCCATGCTCATGGCGCGACGCGCTCGCTACATGCGCACACGGCGTCGACATCAAGAAACGCCCACTTGCTCATAGCGTAACCTCCGGGCCCGACTTGTTGACCAGCGAGCGCCTCTGCGACGACTTCTTGCCGTGCTCGGCATCGTAGTCCGCCTTGACCCTATCGTGGTTGCGCAGGAGGCGGTTGTGGAGCACCTCCCTTTTCGAGCGCACTATCTCCTTTGCAATCTTCTTCTCGTCGTCGATCTTGGCAAGGCGTGCGACTTCGTAAGTCTGCCGGCGTGCCTTGCTCTCGTTCCGCTCGAGCTTATGCATGGCGTTGTTCTGCTGCACGCGGGAGATGAGCTCCTGCTGCTGCGACGCGCGGTACATGAGCTGCTCCATGTACTCGTGGCGCATGTGCGCCGCTTGCTGCCTGTTGTTCTCGACGGTCATCGAGCGTGCCGTGACGACAGCCGCCGAGTTCGGGAAGACTCCGTGGCCAGAGGAGCGGACCGTCTCGGCGCGCTCGGCTGCGAACTGCTGCCGCTTGATTGCGAGCTCCTTCTTCACCTTCTTCGGCGCCTCCCGCCCTCCTCCCTGCAGGTGGAACTCTAGGATGTCAAACGGGATCGTCGATGGATCGAAGGGCTCGCCACAGCCGACGATGATGGCCGTGTCGAGCGCAGCGGCGTCAATGAGCTGCGGGTACGTGATGATCTTCTCGCCGCTCGGGAAGAAGAGCTCGGCCGCGTACAGCATGCGTTTGTCCAGCTGCATGTGATGCTGGATCTTGGGCAGGACCTCACCGAGCGTGTCGCACTCCTCGGGCAGGTGGATGACGGTCGCACGCCCTTTGTCGCACTCGGTGTTGAGGTAGCACGTGATTTTGGAGCCCGTGGCGCGCATGCGAGACGTGCGCGTCGGCGAGTGTCCGCGGCGTGAGCGGCCTGCTGAACCCGAGCCGGCGTAGCGGTCGAAAAGGCTGGCGTCGGTGCCCGTTGGCACTAGCTCGGGCGTTGCATCATAGCTGGTGAAGAACTTGTTCGAGTGCACGGCTTCGTTCGGGGGCATGCCTGGAGTGTGGGGCGCGGGAGCGGCGGCGCGTGCGACGAACTGCCGTCACCCCTGGGTGCGCCTGCCTCGCCAAACAAGCAAGGACTCCACGCGGGTCAAGCCAAAGTTCTTTTCGATTCAAGTTCGGAAACGGTCGTGATTCACGCGTGAAACAAGCGGGAACGCCCCCCCCCCCCTCTTCCCCACCGGGCAAAGACAGGGGGGCGCCGGCGTGCGGCGAAGTCAGGTTAGGACACATGTACATGAAGTCAAGTCAAGTCTATACATAAACAACAGACAACCATACGGAAGCCTATCGAATGTGCTCCGGAAGCCAGCAGGGGAGGACGGGAGTAGGCGGAGATGACGGAGGGGGTCCATCTAG
>PJAB01002156.1:0-10229 GCA_002887195.1 Chrysochromulina parva | reverse complement strand
GATCGTGGGCATGGGATAGATGCCATCCTCGGAGGTGGCGAGGTCCATCAGATCCTTCAAGGTGCCCATGAGTCGGGCTGCATCTTGCGACAACGCGACCTCCTCTCCGTCTCGCGCTCGCACGCGTATTGGCTCCTCGTGTTTGGCCTTCTTTGCCGGGAGTGCCTCCTCCTGCTCCTCGGCCGACGTCGCACGCATCTCTCGATCTTTACCGCCGGAACATGTAAAAGCGCACTTGTGATACATGTAATATTGTGAATTCCCTGGTTTTTCACGGTAAAAAGAGTTTCCCCAGAACTCACACAAGATGACGACGGATGCGCAATATTCATACCGGGCACGCGAAAGGCAAACGGTCGAAAATCGCCTCCTCGTCGATGTCGGGCATCGATGAGGAACAGCTGATCGAGCGCGTGATCGTGGCTCGTGCGGAGCTTGGCGTGACGTCTAATGCAGAGCTGCTCACCCTTCTCGAGAGCGATTTCGAGGGCCTAACCATGAGCGAGGTAAAGAAGGCGGCCTCGAAGGCCACCAAGCGCACTGGTGGAGCCGGCGTGCCAGCTGCCGCCGAGCCCCCCAGCCCCGCCGAAAAGGCGCCCTCGAAGCGTCAGGAGAAAGCCCAGGAGAAGGCCAAGGGTGCAGCGCTGGCCGAGCTCAAGTCGGCCGAGGCAACTATGATGGAGGCGCAGCGCAGGCTGCGTGCGGCAAGGGAAGGCAAGATCGGCTCGCTCAACGCAGTGGCCCCAGTGAATATCGAGGGCACGGCAGAGCAATTCATCCAGCGCATCACGCAGGCTGCGATCGCAGGGATTATCGATGCTGACGATGAGCCGTTCATCAAGTTACGCATCGAGGCGGACATCGCCGCACTTGAGTGGGTCAAGATGGCGCAGGAGAACGGCGCGATCTCGCTCAAGGAGAACGTCATTGCCCTGGGCATGGAGGTGCAGCTCGCGCGGCTGATTAAGGCGCGTGACACCAAGGACATGGTGGCAGGGCGTGAGTGCTACAAGCTCGTGGAGAAGCCGCTGCCGGCTCGCGATGTATCGACGCCTGTGGACGCAAACGTGGAGCTCGACGCTCGGATGAAGGCGCACAGCGCCATGCAGCAAACTGGCAGCGGCGAGATGGAACAGATGGACTGAGCTCTGTGCGATGCGCGAGAGATCGAGGTGGTGCCGCGTGGAGCCGTTTCCATTTCGCAAATCGATTCTCCCCCGGTGGCCGTCCCACCCCGCATACCCGCGCGCACAGTGTTCAAGCCGCCATGAATGGCATTTATCCCCCAGGGAGACAGTAGAGAGATTTGTAACTGAAGCTAAGCTACCCTACCAATTGGCGGGACCCCCTGAACAGTAGTGAGAAGGACCCCCATTAAGTCAAAAAAGTGCGCCTCACAGTAACTCTCCACAGAGCACAGAACCACAGTGACAGTCCCACATACTTGATCAGTGTTCAATCTTTCAAAGCCCAAATTAGCGATGAGACGGTAATTGTATGCCTGGGGGCATCCCCCTCGCCACATGTACGCTGCCTGTTGGCATGTTTTACTTACTGTCTTACCGCGCGCGGGCACCGGCCACAGGCCCCGGTGTAGGCATTCCCGTTCCCGTTCCCGTTGAGCGTTGTATCTGTATAACGAGCACGATGACCACTAACGAGCACGATGACCACCAAGTCGGGTCGCGAATCTCGATTTCGCGAATCTCAATTCCGACGTCCCTCGCGCCGCCACGGACACATGATCAGACACACATTCCTGTGTGACTTCTAACACACATTCACATTCACGCATCCACCTTCCACCATGGCGCCACGCGCCGCCGCCCCACGTGTCTCCCGAACTCGCGGGCACTGAGATGCCGGCGGAGGAGACCCCGCCGCCCGTCGTCGATCGCCAGCAGAATAGGGTCAGCGGCCTCACGATGCCGGAGGCCGAGCCGGACGAATTCAACGACCTGCTCGGCGCACGCGTCATCGTCCATGGGCTAACGGGTCGCCCTGATCTCAATGGCTGCTCGGGGCGCGTCATGTCTTGGCACCAGGTGCATGGCCGTGCTGGCGTGCGGCTGGACGGCGAGACGAAATCAATAGCTATCCGACCTGCAAATCTTCGCAAAGAAGAGGCCACCACCGAAGCAGTTCACAAACCGCCACGCGTACTCACGGTGGGCGATGGCGATCTATCTTACTCCCTCGCGCTCGCTCGAGCCTATGGCAGTGCGATCGAGCTAACCGCCAGCACCTTGCTACGTGAGGAGGAGCTACTTGAGACGTATGCTGCAGCAGCCGCGACACTTGCTGAGCTACGCGAGCGTCGAGTCTGCATTCGGCACGGCATCGACGCGACAGCACTCGAGCGGGCCGAGCCGGCGCTCGGCCGCCAGGACCACGTCATCTTTAACCACCCGCACCTCGGCCTCGCCGACCTGAGCGACGTGCAGGCGCACGCGCGGCGCCACGAGGTGCTCATCGCGCATTACCTGGCATCCGCCGCTGCGCTCCTGCCTTCTGTCGGTGGCTGCGTGCACTTGACGCTCTGTGGGAACCAGCCGAAGGCATGGTCGGTCGAGGCACATGGCCGACGCCTCGGCTTGGCGCCGCCTGTGTGGCTGGACGTGGCGGTGCCGGCCGCCTCCGCCGGCCTGGTGCGCCTCGGCCCGCAGGGTCGCGTGACCATCGCGCCGTGTCGGGCAGCTGAGGAAGGGTGGGCAGCCCGAAAACGATTCCGCAACGGGGCACTGGGCAGCAAGCACTGGCTCAGCCGTTTTGGGTACGAGCATCGACGGAGCGAGGGCGACATGGACATGAGCGTCGACCGCTCCGTCGAGCTGCTGTGGCACGCGACGCCGCGGCCTGATGGCGAGGCACTACGAGGGGTGACAGGCACTGACGCGGACGGCAAGGCGGGCATGTCGTCAGTAGAGGGCGAGCAGCACGTGTGCACGGTCTGTGGGTTCGGCTTTCCTACTGTCGAGGCCCTCTCGCAGCATGTTCAGGCACTAGGCGTGCCCGAGCCCGTGGCCGTCCTTCGCGAATGGCGCCAGCAGCAGCTGCCGCCGCCGCCGCCGCCGCCGCCGCAACCGCCGCAGCCGCCGCCGCCGCAGCAGCAGCAAGAGCAGCCGGGCGACGCCGTTGAGGGCGTGTGTGAATGTGAAGCGGTGCCGGCGCCGCCGGGGCCGGTGTCGGGGGCATCGCTTACGTGCGTGCACTGCGGTGACATCTTTACGTCGCGCACCCGACTGTTCAAGCACCTGGGCGAGGGCTGCGACACGGCGGCGCCGCGAGTACGTGAGTCTGTACGGCTCGCGCTTTTGCTCGCGTATGCTGGCGCGCGGCTCTACGGTGCGTTCCACAGCGACTCTGCCGAGGAGGCCTCACGTCCGACTGTGGGCGGGTGCGTTCTGCGTGCGGCGCGGCACGTGTGGGGCGCCAGTGCCAAGGAGGCGGCGCAGGTGAGTGTGACGCCTCTTGTGCGGACAGAGAAGCACGCCTCGGCGTTCCAAAATTGGTTCCTCCTGCAACTGCCACGTCGGCCAAGTGCTGAGGATGCGCGCAGCTTCGAAGAACGGCTCCAGGGTACCGGCATCCATGTGCTTGCTGCACGCGCCAGCGGCGGAAGCCGCGGCTCGGACGTCGATACCTCACTTGCTGTCACGCCAGACTTCAACTCGCTCAACCGTCCCTTCCCGCGAGCGCTGCTTCCCGCGCTCAAACGTGCGACAGCGAAGGCCGCGTCCACGCACAGCGCCCACGACGGCGCCTCGGCGAGCAGCGCTGAGCCCGGCAACAGCACGGTCAGCGTGCACGGCTCGGCGACGGTGGCACCGCGCATGATGCCACCGCTGGACGGCGACGGCTTGAAACTCGATGGGCGCCATGCTGCCCAACGGCTTGTGTATAAGTACGCCCTGCCGTACGCTCTGCTGATGCGTGTCGCCGAGCGCCGTATCGAGCGCATGGGGCGGCCGCCCGATACGACGCCCGAGTCGCTGCAAGCGCGCGTCTGGCTCAGCGGACTGGCCGAAGAGACGAGCGAGGAGGGCGTGGCGGCGCTGCTAGCTAGCGTCGAGCTCGAGGCGCTCGGCCCGCCTGTGCCGCAGAGCGCTGGCTTCTGCGAGATGCAATTTGCGAGCGCGGAGGCGGCCGCGCGCGCCGTAGTGGTGCTCGACGGCAAGGAGTGGCGCGGCCGGGCGTTGGGTGCTATGGCCGCTGCAGAGGCACTGGGTAAGCTGGGCGTGCATCATCGCGTCAAGGCGACTCTCAAACGTTTGACCGACGGCGAGGTAGGCGAGGCAGCTGCGCAGATCGAGAACCTGACTGAGCCCCGCTCGGAGGTCGAGGGCAGGGGCGAGGGCGGCGAGGGCGGCGAGGGTTTCGTCAGAGCTTCACGGCCGATCAAAAGGCGCCCGCGCTCCTTCCACAACTTTTGCAGCGAGAAGGCGCGGCTGCGCGGCGCCCATGCTGACGCCCGCCACCTGCAGCTCGTGCTCGACCACTGTGGCTCTTCGATCCAGGATGACCTCCGTAATCCGAAGCTGCACCTCGCGGGCCAGCCCTGCGCACCCGTGGAGGTTTGGGCGGATTGGGCGCAAGGCGACTGGCTCGTCGTGAGCTTCTCCGCGCGCGAGTTCGCTCCGCAGCAGGTGCGCCGGATGGTTGGAGCGCTCGTGGCCGTGGTTAGTGGTCGCGCTGAGATCGAGTACATCGATCGCTGCTTTTCGGACGCTGAGGTGCTCACACCGCTCGCGCCGGCTGAGCCCATGTGGCTCGAGCGAATTCAGCTATCGCCGCGTGCGCAGCAGGCGTGGGTGGCGGCGCCATGCCTGCAAGTCGATGTGCTGCAGTGCCAGATCGCGCGGCTCGAAATCGAAAGAGACGTGAGGCAGCTTGGGATGGCAGCACTGCGAAGATTTGCTGAGGAGTTGGACGCACAAGATTTCTCGTAGTCGTAATGGGAAGCCGGGAAGCTCCGCGTATCGTATCGATATTCGAAAGCTTGAAGGTACTAGTGCGTAGCGGTTCCTATCTATTAAGTATATACCAGTTCAACTACAATGCTCTAAAACGTAAAAGCGGGGCCGGCCTGATCTCGAGGCACGAGGGCATGCACCATCCCAGCAAAACATGCCCACCGCTAACACCGGGCGTCGTCTGGCGTGTGTCACGGCCGGTACGCGAACGAGCGCCTGCCTGCACGGCTGTTAAAGCTCGAGGTGTTCTCTCCACTCTCACCGAGATGACGGTTCGTCACACGACGGCGCGGGTTCGCACCGCCGCTGGTGAAGACGTGGCCTAATGAGGCAGTTAATAGCACTGCGCGTGAAATCGTACCATTGCAATGCGCCCAGCAGGCCTTGGCGGCAGTTGGAGGCGTTCTCTGCTTCGGACCAACGCACGCACTATTCAAGCCCGCCCCCCCATCACTGTGACCAAATGCGAGCATGCATGGAGCTACTTGCCGTTGTCTGGGGCCCTCAGTGGGATCGACTGGCAGCGCGAACTTTCCCGTCGACCTCCAAAAGTCAAGCATCTGGCTCCGTCTCGATGCCTTCGCCTGTGCTCCACCACGGCGGTCTTCAGCCAAGAATGCAAACGCATCGTTTGAAATGCACCGCTTGACATTGTTGGTCGCATCCGCTCGCACAATCGGCCAACCCATCGGAGGCGGTAGTTCGAAGTCGACGAGCTCTTGGTGCAGCAGGCCGTTATCATTGGCGCTAGCCGTCAGCACGATCGTTTTGTGCCCCAGAATGCAGGCAAGCGTTGCAAGAAGACTGTCGGGGCCCACGGGCGAAGAGTGCCAAAAGGGCGACACGACCGTCGAGTGACCCTGACCGCAAACACTCATGATCCAATAGAGTGCAAAACGCTCTGCATCCGAGAAAGGTGAGCCCCTCGACGCCGTTCTAAGCTCCAGTGCCCATCGCAAGATAGCGTCGGGTGTTGAGCGCCGTGCCATCTCAGCCCACCGTCGGCCGAGCTTTCCGTATGCTTCACCACGGGCCGCTCGGGCTCCAGCGCAAGGCAGAATTGAGAGCATGTACGCGCTGAGGCATGCCCAAAGAGGCACACTTGGATGCTGGGCATGCAGAGCACGCACGGGAGCATCGGCCCCTAGCAGTGCCAGCAACTCTTCAAATGCCGAAAAATTGCGTGCGGCAACGCGTTCGGCCATCTCGATGATTGCGGTAGACTTGCTGAACGACACGAACGGCTGGCTCACGCGCAACATGACGCCAGTCCCTCGCCAAATGTTTGCCCACAACCCACAAACTGGTGGACATTCCTCAGATCCAAGAAGACCACCCCACTGCTCGACTTCAACAAAGTCGCCATCGCGCAGCTGATGCAGCTGGCTGCTCATGTCGCGATTCGGTTCTCGGCTAAAAGTGGTACGAATCATGGTATCCATGCCAACGGCGCTGCTCACATTCCTGTTCATGACATCAAAAAAGCCATCCGTGCTCACCAGCCGTGCTTTTGGAGGATGAGCTGCCGACGCTCGGGTTCGAAGGCCGTTTGGGAAATGCACATAGCGCACGATGGCAAAAGGGCTAGTCCAAGATGGTTGCGGGCCCATCCGTGCTCCGAAGCTCGATCGAAACTGTGCGGCTTGATCTTGGTGCAGTTTCTCATCAATCACACTCACGGGTTCGGAGTGTCGCTCAAACGAACCCCATAGAATAGCGTTCAGTCGGCCCTTTTCCATAGGCGCATGGCCGCGCGCATGGTAGTATGCGCCACGAGGCAAGTAAGGTAAGGGCGGCACGTTGCCAGCGGTCCACACTGGCGGCTGCACTGCAGCTCGCGTTTCTGGAGAGTAGCTGTAATAGTAATCGAGACTCTCAAAGAGCTGATGCAGTTCTTTTGACGGTAAATGTCCGAGGCGCGGAGCAGCAGCAGGGTAAACGGCTGCCAAGTACTCCCGGATGGGCGCAATCTCGTCGGCCATTTTGCGATGTGCGCATCCTTTCCGTCAAGAGTCCTTCCACACCGTCGTGTTGGGCGCCCGCGCAGTGTACATACGGGTAGTGCGCAGCGCAGTGCTTTTTGTAGCGGGCGCCCGCGACGCGCGCGCCCATCATTCATCCCCTCACAGACGAGATCCTACACGGGCAATTAAAATCCAGTGTGCAGTGATGCCTGTGCATTGCTTGCTTGCAATGTGACATTCGGAATGTGGTTGATGTGAAACGCATCGACGTGGGCGGGGGCGCAACGAACGGGGAGAGTGCCGTGCAGGGCGTCGCAGAGCCCACAAATTGCTCATCGATCCCGGATTCTCAGGCACACGCTTGCGCAACCAGAACGCACAAGAACAATCGGCTACCGTCCTACTTCCCGGATTCCCCGGCGGCGTAGGTCGTAGCGTTCCCTTGCCACGCGAGCAGTATGTCCTCTCACGCGGGTCACGCGCTCTTACGTTCGGCGTCCACCCCCTCGCCTGTAGCACGCCACTCCGGGCCCCGAAATGGCGTTGCACAACGACGCCCTGGATCGCTCAAGCCCCCCTCCCTTGTGAGGCTGCCCGTGCGCGCACGCTCCGGGCGCCAGACAGACTGCGCGCGCGCGCGCGCGCTCACGCACTTGCCCAGCGAGCGAGGCTCGCCCGGCCCAGGCCAGCGTCGTCCTCTGCGTCCTCTTCGGCGTCCTCTTCGGCATCGTCTTCGGCATCCTCAGCGTCGCTGCCCATCGCGAGCGGCGGCGGCGGCGACGTGCCGTCTGCGACCAACGCGCGCGTGTCTGGGTCTATCGGGTCCAGCGCCGTGTCGAGCGCCGCGAGGCTAGCCTCCTTCCGATGCAGACATGCGACGTCCTCCTCGAGCCGCAGCAGCGCGCACTCGAAGTCGGCGTCCCAGCCGACGAGGAGTGCGTCGCTCGCGAGGCGCGAGAAGCTCGCTGAGTACTGGCAGAGCTTCTGCTTCATCTTGGTCAGGTGCGGGATCTGCTCGCGCGTCTCCTGGCGCACACGCTCCTTGCGCGCCACCTCACGATCAGGGGGCGACGAGCCCCACTCAGCCGCCGCCGCCGCGGAGGGCGCTGCTGCGAAGAGTGAAGGTGCTCCTGCAAAGTGGGGCAGAGCGGGCGCCGCAGCAGGCGCCGCCGCAAAGGGGGGTAGTCCGGGCCCGCCGCCACCACCTAGGCCGCTGGCACCGCTGCGCGCATGTGCGCCCCCACCAGCCCCGCAGCTGCCCACGTCGTGGAACGGGTTGATGATGCGCGGTGGAGCGGCCGGGGGCAACTGGCTGCCGCCCAGGCCGCCGCCCAGGCCGCCGCCCAGGCCGCCGCCCAGGCCGCCGCCCAGGCCGCCGCCCAGGCCGCCGCCTACTCCGCCACCCAGGCCGCCGCCCAGGCCGCCGGCAAGTCCGCCACCGATGGCGCCGCCGAGGCTAGCGCCGCCAGTGGCACCGCCGAGGCTGACGCGCCAGCCACTGCCGCCGCCGCCAAGCTGCGGGCCGATGGTAGCGAAGAGCGCAGCCGACTCAGAAGCCGAAGGCGCGCATGCATCGACCATTCCCATTGTGCGCGGCGGCAGCTGCTGCTGCTGTGGTGGCGGTTGTGAATGCTCGAGTGTGCCGACCAGTCGGGTGCCACCCATGCTGCTGTGGGGGCCGCAAGCTGCACCGCCGCCGAGGCCGAGGCTTGGGGTGCGCGTGCTGCCGCCACGACCGCCGCCCAAGCCGCCGCCGTGAGTGCCACCGAGGCCGCTGGCGAGGCTGCCGCTGTGTTCGCCGTCCGTGCTGGCGCGCAGTCCACGGTGGCCGAAGCTGCCCGCCCCGTCCACCGCTGAGGCCGCTGCCGACGCCGCACTCGGCAGCCGCGCGCCGCTGGCTGGCCGCGTCAACGCAGAGGTGAGAGGTGGGCGTGCGCTGAGGTTGGCGCGCGCCTGCAAGGGCGGCACCGCTGCGGGCGCGCCGGTTGCCAGCGGCGGCGACAGGCCGCCGAAGCCGAGCACGTGCCCACCTAGACTCTCGCCGCTGCCCAACCGTTGCCGCTCCACGCCGCAGAGATGCTTCGAGGGAGGCTGCCCTCCGGGAGTGGCGCCGACGTGATGAGCGCTGCCCTCGAGGCTGCCCTCGAGGCTTCCAAGGCCAGCGGTCGAGCCGTTGTCCGCGAGGGCGCTCGCCGTACGCTTGAGGCGGTCCGCGAGAGCGCCCGCGGGCCGCACCACCTTGCTCGGCGGGCGGGGCGGCCGCCGGCCCTGGAGCCCGAGCAGCAAGCCCGATGAGGGTAGCATACTCGGCGAGGGTGGAATGGGCGGCATGCACGGTGAGGTGGCGATGTCACGCTGCGAGCCTGGCGCGGCTGGGAAGCGGCTTGGCACGGGGGCGAGCGCCGTCGCCTCAGCCAGCGCCATCGCCTCCTTGGCTGTCCCCACCACACCCAACCCCGCGTTCGCCGGCATGAGGTCATCGTCGTCGAATGCGGCCGCGCCACCACGCATCGGTGTGGCATCTTCGTCCGTTGCTGGGGTCGAAGACGCAACATGGGCGGTAGCGGCAGCGGCAGCAGCGGCCGCCTCGGCTGCAGCATCGGCGGCAGCGCCTGGCGTGCTGATGCTCTCGATGTTCTCGTCGGCGTCCGAGGCGGCGTAGTTCAGTGACGCCGGCGGCGGTACCGCCACACGGCCATCCGAGTGGTCATCTGTATCACCGTCAGCGTCCTCAGCTTCCATGCGCACGTCGTCGGCCGCTTCGACGAGAGGAGCGGGAGGCATGTCTTGGCCGCCTTCGGCCGTGGGCTCGGTGGATGACAGCGGCCGCGATGGCGACGTGCGCCGCTTGAGCCAGCTCGCCTCCCAGTCGCCACGCCCGCGCTCCGGAGTGTGATCTGCGGACGGCGCGGCCTTCGCAGGGTCGTTTGCTGCCCAGTCCACCGGCGGGCTGCACGAGAGGTTTTCAAGATTCAGGCCGAAGCGAGGAAGCAGGTTCGCCTGGGCCGGCGGAGCGGGCGACGGCGGAGAACCAGGGAGGGCGGTCATCGAGGCCTCGGTCGAGGAAGCAGCCGCGGAACCCGGCAGGAGCGGGCGCGCGAAGAGGGCGAACGAGTGCTTCATCCGCTTACGCGTCGGTCGTCCCCGATGGCGAGCACACCGCGGGGCGTGAGGCGGTGTTTTTCTAACGGTTGGAGAAATAAAAGAAAAAAAGGAGAAGGGAAAGGAAGGAGAAGGAGAGAAGAGGGAGTCTTTAGAAGAAATGGCACTAATATAGCTCACAGGTACGACG
>PJAB01002155.1:0-10232 GCA_002887195.1 Chrysochromulina parva | reverse complement strand
GATGAGCGCAAGAAGATGATGCGACAGATGGGCGTCGTGGGCGAGACGCTCGGGGCTGCGGCGATTGCGGCGCTGCCCGCGGAGCAGAAGGCCTTGTACCAGAGCATGAGCGAGGCGGAGAAGGCAGTGTTTGCGGCCATGAGTGCAGAGGAGCGCGCGGCCTTTGCGGCCATGTCGCCCGAGGAGCGCGCCAAGTTGATGCGCCAGCAGGGCGTGGTGGGCCCTCCCCTCTCGGCCGCGGCGCTCGCCGCGCTGCCCGACGATCAGAAGCGGCTGTACGAGAATATGAGCGACGCCGAGCGCGCGGCCTTCGCCTCGATGAGTGAGGAGGAGCGCATGCGCTATGCGAGCATGACGGCCGAGCAGCGCGCTGCCTACATGAGGGACACGATGGGTGTGGAAGACTTGCCAGGCCTAGTGAAGCTCACGCCCGAGCAGCGCGCGCTCTACCAGAACATGTCGCCGGCGGAGCGCGCGGCGTACGAGGCGATGACGGCCGAGCAGCGCGCGGCGTACGACAAGATGTCGCCCGCCGATCGCGCGGCGTACGCGAGCATGAGCGAGGCGCAGCGGAAGGCCTTCGTTGCCAATCGCAAGGGCGGCGGCAAGGGCGGCGCTACCGGCGGGCAGTCGGGCGGCGGCAGGGGAGGCAAAGCCTGGTCGGCGCAAAAAGAGGAGGAGGACGCGGCGGCCAAGGCGGCGGCGCTCCTCGACAACCTCGATTTCAGCAAGATACGCGCTGCGCTCCCGGCGGGCGACGACGAGGAGTCCGCTTACAAGCGGAAGGCGATGTTTGCGCAGTGGGACCTGAACGGCAATGGCGCGCTCGGCTGCAACGAGGTAGCCACTGCGCTGCGGAAGCTCATGGACGGTGTGATCACGGACTTTATGCAATCCAAGAATTACGGGTGGGCGAACTCGTGGCAGCATGTGCTCCGAAAGGCCTTCAGCCATGCCAAGGCCGCCAACAGCGAGTGGCTTCCCGCCGCTAAGAAGCGACACGATGACTTTGTGGAGATGGATGAGTTCCAGTTGCTCCTCGGCTATTTGCTGCGCTACTTTGAACTCTATGTGGCCTTCGCGCGCATGGACACGAACCGCGACCAGCGGGTCGACCGCGTCGAGTTCCAGGCGGCCCTCCCGAGGCTGGCACAGTGGGGCATCAGCCTCAGTGAAGACGAGGCAGAGGACGAGTGGCTCGCGCTTACCGGCGGCCGTGCAAAGCACGTGCTCTTCAATCAGTTCATCAACTGGGCTTTGGAGCGCAATCTCATGTATTCCTGATCCTCGACGATGAAGCAGATAGCCGCGACGCGAGGGATGGCGCACGCAGGAAGCGTGCGGGTTTCAGCTATTCACTAAGTACTCAGGCCACATGATAAAGCAAGGGACTCAAGGAGCACGATGCAGCCGAGTCTCACCTCTGAGTCTCGAGTCTGCACGACGGCCGCACATAAAATCATGAGAGGCAATATTTGCATGTCTTGTCAGATCGATTACAGTACATACGAACGCAAAAATGTGGCGCGTACATAAACCGCGTCGATCTTCGCACCGCACTCCAACATCGGGCAACACAGGTAGTTGCCCCGTACGGTGCTCCGCTCTATGGTCCGGTTTCACACGGTATGGTGTTTCAACATAGTGAGCGCAACGGGGTACGCGAGCTGTAGGTGCGACCGCTTCACCTTAGGTGGGGCGATCGGCTGTAAGGCTAACGAGGGGAACGGAACCCAAGTACGCATGAATGTATGAATCCCGGAATTGCCGGTACGTTTTCGTGAATCGCCCCGGCGGTCCGGTCGGTCCGGGGCGGCGGGCGGGTCCGACCTGGGTCCCAGTGAGACATTGGGGGGTCAGAGAATATACAGTACTTACAACCACCACACGATGTTCGTTTTGGGGGGTGCTAAAACCCGAAAAGCGAAATGCATAAAATGCTGGCCCACGGTAGGGCGTGGCTGAGCCTGAGGCCGCGTCCTGGACAGGTGCGTTATGTGGGCGGGGGTTGGCCTGAGAGGTTAGGGTACGAACGGATCGCCGCGCTGATGGCGAAGCAGCCGATTCGGGTTTTGGTCATCTGCACCTCCTTAGCGGCAGCGCGCCCACCTAGCACCTTCTCAACAGCACCCGCCTTACTCACTTGCCTCGATCGCCCGTCGCCGCCGCCTCGTCCACGCCTCGTCCCCCCTCACCCACGGGAGCCTGTCGGACATGATCGATAACTGCAGCCGCCTCGTCTAGGCCCTCACCCACGGGTGCCTGTGGGAAATGATCGATTCTTGCAGCGTCCTCGCCCGGGGCAGATACAATAATTGGCCGGCTCGTGCCGGGCTTCCTCGAGATGCGCTCCGTCTTTGCTTGCATGTATGCGATCACAGCGGATGGCGGCTGGACAAAGTCGACCACGGTGCTGCGCAACCGCTGCCGTACGGACGAGCCGCCGGGCGAGCTCTGGCACACGCTCGGCGCCGTCGTGGGCCGCGGTTCAGAGACGAGAGGGGGTTTGGCGACGGCTGTCCCTGGTCTACTTCTAGGGGCCTTCCGCTTCGCTTGGAAGGCCTCCCACTGCGCATCTGCTTGTTGAGCAAAGGGCTCAAATTTAGGCAAAATTTCTGATGCACCAGGCAATTTGGCGAGATCGGGAGTCAGCAGTGAGCTCGGGGGGGTCGATGCCCGTTCTCGCACAGGCTCCGCTCGCGCTGGTGCGCGCGGCTTTTTTGCATCCGCGTCGGGGAGGTCCCACGTCGTCTGGCCCTTCGCATTCACGTAGTACGACTTGTCGGACGCTGGGTCGACATATTGTCTCCAAATGTAAACGTGGACGCCGTCTATAACCTCGGCACCTTCGGCGCCCGGCGCCGCCGGCAGCACGACCAGGATCCCTGGGCTGGGCTCCTGCACCTGCTTCTCCACACGCTCCTCGCTGAAATGGACGCGCCGGTGCTTACCGTTGGCCGGAGGCTGGACACGCGCGCCCGCAGCTCGCGCCCTGGCCCGGAGGACAGAAAGGATGCTCATCAGGACGAGGACGGCGCCGATTGAGGACACCGTGCCCACCGCTATCCCAACAGACATCATCGTGAGTGAGTCGTTGATTTGCGCGGGCGGGGCGGGCGGGCGCATCGGCGGCAGAGGGCTCGGTGGCGGCCTACTGTGTGGCGGCGGGGGCATTCCGGGGGGGGGGGCGAACGGAGGCGGCACGAATAGATAGAGGGCGCCAGTGCCTGCATGCTTACTTGCGCCGACGAGTCCCAAGCCATTGCTATTCAGCGCTACGCTCGTCCCAAACTCGTCGAGATCCTCGGTATCAGTGCCCCACAGCGGACGTGGCATGACGTGCGACAGCGGCAATGGCATGCGCACGCAACCCAAGCCAGGGGGTGCGGCTGGCGGAGGGGGACTTGCCGGAGGCCAGGGTGGCGAGGAGCGGCTATTCACGGGGCTGTTCGGATCGGAGATGAGCACGCAGTCCCCAAAAGTACACGTTGGTTGCGATGCCGCAGTCGTCTCGCAGCCACCTACCACCCAGTGCCGAAGCAGGTTGACGCCGCCAGTGTTGGGGCCTTGCGCCGTGAAGCGCGTCGTCGCGGATGCGAGCGCGACGCCGCTATCGGAATCGATGGAGATGGAGTGGCCGAAGCGGCCGGCGCCAACGGTGTCGCCAAGCAGACGCGGAGCCCACGGACGAGTTTGGGACGCGTTCTCGGAGCCCCAGGGTTCGGAGGCAACGCGAGCGTGTTGCGATGAGTTTTGGTTGTCAAAGGGGCCGAACGTGTACACGGCGCCCATGTCCAAGAGCCCTGGGGCGCCGACGAGCAGCGAGAACCCGTTGCCGTCCGACCGACGCTGCCACGCGATCGAGAAGCCGAATTCGCTGCGGAGGGCGCCCTCGCTCCTCGCAGGCAAGATTTTGGCGGTCTGATTCCAACCAGCTGTCTCGAAGACCCACACTGCACCCCATCGCGCACCATATGCACAAGGGGCCTTCGCCCGAGGCGAGCCGACGGCGAGCAGCCCATCCGTGAATGCAAGCGCCGCGCCGAAGCCGAAGCAGCCCGTGATCTGGGTGCCGTTCACCGGATCTACGGGCCATAGCTTGGCCAGCAGCACGCCGCTTGTCAAATTGAAGATGTACACGTTGCCATTGTGAGATGGAAGCGGACTACCCGCAGGATAGGACTCTGGGCTCTCGCCGACCACGACGCGCCCTGCATTGATCGCGACGGCAGAGCCGAAGCGATAGTCGGCCGTGGGCGCATCCGACGTGAGGCGTCGCACATACGTGGACGGCGGGCCGGTCGTGTACCGCCACACGTACGCAGCTCCGGCGACTCGCCATACGCCGGGCGGTGATACAGGTGATACAGAATTCGGGTAGAACGGATCGATGAGTTGCAGCGGCGCGCCAACGACCATGTAGCCATCCTTGATTGCCACGGCGGCCCCAAATTGTGAGCCTGGTACGGCGTCCGGTGCGCGCAGCACTTGGAGCAAAACGGCGCTGGCGTTCACTGTATTTGATCGCAATCGCATCCAGTATGCAACACCTGCTCCAACAGCGCCAGACCGCACGGTGTCGTTACGGGCTCCGATGAGCGCAAAATCCATATTGTCCAAGGCGATGGAGCATCCAAACTGGTCGCCAGAAGACACAGGCACCGCCAACTTGAGCAAACTTTCGGCAGCCATCAGCTGGCAGGGTCCGTTCGAAGGTTCGTTCCAACCTGCCGCGGAGCGGAGCCGGCCAGAAGGTTGTTCGACTGCTGTGACGACGACCGTTCTGAGCAAACACGCGCGCTGTCATGGGCGATATCTCAGTGCGCACCTATGACGAAAGCCCGGGGGATCCTGTGCGACCGGGGGGTGTGGCGGGACTTGTACGGGGCTGCCGTGCCTTCCAAACTTTTTGGGGGCTCAAGAAATACGCGATCCGCCGCGCCGACGGCTTCTTTCTCAAGTTCGTGAGTGAGGCTTACACGAGGGCCATCATGACCGTGCTGCAGGTCCGCGCTCTTGGCGCTGTTGGCAGGATCAAGCGCAGCACCTCAACCGCGACCGATGACAAGCTGCGAAAGCGTGCGCTCGAGGCGCTCGAGCTCATGAACATCAGCCCGACGCCACCGCCATCGCTGGTCCCGTTTCAGGAGGCGCGTTCGAGTCAATCCATACTCACTGACATGCTTAACGCACCGGAAGACGTCACGATTCAGCTCGCCTCGCTGTGGCTCTTGCGTAGTATGCCCATCCAAGCGCTGATCGCCGAGATGTCCGCACTCGGCGGCAGCTCGGAGTCCGCGGATGAGCAGACAACGTGGCGTGCGCCTGAATGGGACATGGCCACCGCACGGATTGCAGGCGTCGAAAGCTTGGGTGAAGCTGCGGACCCCAGCGGCAACAGCTCGGCGAAGAGCACGGGCAAGCAGCGGATGACGACGACGATGATGACGTCGACGGCTCTTGGCGCCTCTGCGGTGCCGCCGCC
Source organism: Chrysochromulina parva (assembly GCA_002887195.1). Lineage (NCBI taxonomy): Eukaryota > Haptophyta > Prymnesiales > Chrysochromulinaceae > Chrysochromulina > Chrysochromulina parva. The sequence goes on along the minus strand of PJAB01002155.1, from coordinate 4,747 downwards.
CACGCCGCTGCCGCTGGTGCCGGACACGTCCTCGGACTTCGCGCTCGCGCTAGCCCTGTCCGAAGCCGAAGGCGGCAGCAGTGGTGCGGGCGGCCACGGATTGTCGGTGCCGCCTCTGCTGCCGCGGCCCGAGGCGCACATTCTGGACGTATTGGTGCATGCGATGCAGCTCGCGCGATCCAGCGCTGATGTGCAGGAGCTTGCATGTACCTTGCTCGCCTCCATCAGCCTCGAGCTCGTACGGGGCGGTCTGGACGCCGAGCGGGGGGGCGACGCGCACCTCGATGCGACATCGCGTGCGGCGATGCGCGAGGTGCAACCAACCGGTCCAACTTCGTCGCAACGGCTACGCACGCGCGCCTACCGAAGCGGTGTCGTGAGCGCTCTCGGGAGTGCGATGCGACTTCATGCAGACAACACGCTCGTGCTGCACGCCGCCTACCTCGCCCTTTTTGGCTTCGTCGATGGCGACGACGACGACGTGTCCGAGGGACGGCACCAGGCGGCACAGGCGGGCTGCATCGAGTTGATCGTCGAGCAACTCACACGCACGCCCGCGCCGGCGCTCTGCATCTGGAACATGGGGAGGGTGCTGCTGATGGCGATCATCCGTCACGAGCCAGCCATCCGACGGCGCGCTAAAAAGGCGCTACCCAAATGGTCCTTGGAGTTCAACTTGTGGATGCTCTCGCTCTAAGGTCTGCGGGGCAAGGGCAGCCATCACGAGCGCCACCATACTTATTATCCATGCTCCGCTCGGCTAGATGCTTTCCATGGGCCTTGAGACGATCGCGTGATTAGCCGACTTGCAGCTCGCCAGTCGCGTGTCGTGTCTCCCCGCTGTGTATCTCCTGTATCGAGGATGGTCTTTTCTCTGTTCTCAGAAACGAAATGGGGGTTGGTTTGCTTTCTGGTCCGCCTTTCTACCTCTCGTCGCGTGTCTCGCGGGAGCGTCGCGCGCGTCGCCGCTCTTTCCACCTCCGTCGACTCCATCATACCATGTGGCTCTCCGCCCCGTAGCTACTTGACTCGGGAGGTATCGCCACAGACGGTAGTTACATGTAACCTCCGTAGTTACATGTGACCACCGTGCCCCATGGCTCGGTGACGAGCGGAGCCTTGGCCCCTCCGCTCGCCCTGCACCCTCCTCCCCCCATGGTGGCGCCGAGCGGCTTGGCCCTGCGGTCACTTGCCACCCCTGCTTCCAGCATAGCGCCTCACCCCACAGCCCTCGCCGCCCCCACGGCCGCCCCTCGGACGCACGTGTCGCTGGCGCGCGGCTCCCGACCGTTATTCGCGCGGGACGGTGCTATGAACGTAGAGGGAGGCGCGGCGGACATAGTGGAAGTTCCAATTGGTGCTGACGGCGAGCTCGCCGTGCTCATGCCCACCAAACGTAAGGATGGCGCCCTCCGATGGGCTGTGGTGAAAGCCGGTAGGGGTCGCGGCGCCGAACAGAGAGTCGGCGGAAACGGGCGCCGCCCCGAACCGAAAGCGCGAGGAGGGCATGGGGCAGAGCTCCGTCCACGTGTCATCCTCGACGTCGTACATCTCAACGCCATGCATCGGGATTAGGTTGACGTTACACTCGGGCCCCCATGCGTACGCACACGAGGCGGGCAGCTCCTCGCCCGACCAGCGCTCACCGCCGAGAACGAGGAGTCGCCCATCGAGCGCAATGACCGCATGGTCGCCACGCGGCGCGTGCATGGGAGTGTGCTCCTCCCACGCCGCGCTCGCAGGGTCGTACACCGCAAGCTCGTTCAGAAAGGTCATGTCGGGACCACCCCAGCCACCCGGCACGAAGATGCGATTGCCCACGACGGCGGCCTGTACGTCGCCCTTGGCGAGTGGCATTGGCGGCGCGACGGCCCACGACGCGCCCACATGGGCCTCGTGCACGCTCAGGACCTCGTGCACATCCAGGGCTTTGTAGTTCCAATCGTAACCGCCGATGGCATGGAGCTGCCCGGCCGTCGCTGCAAAGGCGAGGTCGCCACGGGCTACGCGGAGATCGGGGCAAGTACGCGCGCCCGCCCATGAGTTCGCAGCGACGTCGTACACGTCGCACGAGGCGAGGCTCCACCCCATCTCGCCCGCCGTCGAATTTTCGAAGCCACCCGCGACGTAGACACGATTCGAAAGGCACGCGGCACCAAACCGGAACCGGGGCTTCGGCATGGGCGCGGCCGCGGCGTACGTCTCGTAGACGGCGTCGTACGTCCACACCTCGCCACGAACGGTACCGTTAGCATCGAGGCCGCCCAGCACGACGATCGTGCCGTTGCACGCAACAGTTTGAAGGTCCGACCGAGGCGAGGGCATGAGGTCCGGGCTAAGCGCCCAGCCTCCCGAACCCGTGGAAAGGGACGAGGTGGTTGTAAAGCCAGCCGGTGCAATCGGCGACTCACTGAGGACCGCGCCTGCGCGCGTGTATACGCGCAATTGGTCCTCGAGGTCGTTGATACGCGTGAGCATCGTCCCGCAAACGATCAATGCGGCCACCGCCAGCGCGAATGGAACGAGGAAAGCGATGAAGACGACTCCAAGGCCTGCACCGCGGCTAGCCGGCTTGCCCGAGAAGAGGCTCTTCTCGAGGGGGCTCTTCTCGAGGGGGCTCTTCTCGAGGGGGCTCTTCTCGAAGGTGAGTTCCAGCGACGTCAGCGACATTGTTCGTGTTTTGATTCGTGTCAGAGACACAGGCTGGGACTGCGACAGCCTTTGACATGGTCAGGGAGACCGCGGACGACGCGCTCACTGACGACGTTCCCTGCGGACGAATCTTTCCGTTTCGTCAATGCGTTTCGTCACCCCCCACGTTTTCGTAGGCGCGACGGTCATGTGGCGGAGAGTGAAGTACTGTATGAATACATGACTCCAGCCCTGTAGTGTGTCAAGCAAGCAAGCTAATTAGTCGAAACACACAAGTTCCTAAACCAGCGCAACCGAATACCCCTGTAGCCAACGGGGTAGGAAGGTCGGAGGTACCAACCCAAAGGGACAGACCAACCCAAAGTTGTCTCAGTTAGCCACGATTCCCGCCTCATTGAGTCGTTAAAACCGTCTCACTGAGGTGGGAAAATCCGCCTCACTGAGACGGAAAACTGTCTCACTGAGGTGGGCAGTGAGTCAGATTTCTGTCTCAGTGAGGCACAAAACACGTCTCAGCGCACGTCTCAGTGAGACGTGCATTGAGGCACTTTGGGTTGGTCTGTCCCTTTGGGTTGACCTCCGACCTTCCTAGGAAAGGGTGAGCGGAGAGGGAGAGAGATATGCCCAGAACCGCTAACGCACCTCACCGAGGCATGCTGCTCATGCTTCCCATCATGAGAGAGCCGCTCGATCGTGAAGCGCGCCTATGGGCCATCCATAGCAGTCTTCATCTCTGCTTGCTTGTTTGTTTGCTTGCTTCGTTGCTTGCTTGTAGTGTGTCCGTCACGGTTGACGTATCAACGGTCCACACGCCAGGCGCGCAGGCAGGCGGGGTGGTTGCCCGGTTCGTTGACCCTGGGTATTCATGGGTATGCGGCATGGCGACTCTGAACCGTGTCTGTGAGTACGGTATGCGTTGCACGTCGCGAGCATGAGGATGAAGCGATTTGTGTGAACGTATGCGTATGCGAGGTGTGAACTTTGTGCGTGTAGGGGATTGTCATGAACTATGAGCGGTATGCGTTCCACCTCGCGAGAATGAAGCGAGTGTGAACGTGTACGAGGTGTTGCCCTTCACGTATTGAGTTGTACGTGTGGTGTGAATGAATTCTATGAAAGCTAACCTTTACCCGCTTCACGCTCCCCAGCGCGTATCTGAGATTTGGTTGCCGGTCTTCACTGTGTCCTGTTTCACTGTTAACAAAAGAGCCCAATACATTGTATCGGCATAATTTGTCTCCAGGCAGAGTTCAGACAACGCCAACAGTTAGGCCGCGCAGCCGCCTCACTTTTGGCAGCGGCAGACACTTTACACAAGTCACTAAGGACGACGCGACACCGCTGCGTACGCGGGTACGCTTACTGCGGGTCACAGCGCTGAACAGCACTCCCGTTCTCTTTTACCCGACCGACACGTTCGCGGAACTCGAGTGGTTAGTGGCAGTACTGGAAACGTACGCGCACGCGGTTCGAGTCCCAGAGAGGAACAAACCAGCAAACAACCCTTACAGGCATTGTGCCGGAATGCCGCTGCCGCCGTCGGTGCAGGCGGCCAAACCGGGACCGAGGCGTGGCGCTGTTCAACGGCCAACGCTAAATAACCAGGCCTCAAGCAAGATGCTCGGCCTGCACTTACGGTCGGGGCGAGAATGTAAACTAGTAAAATCCTGGGGACCCTGAAAAAGGCGAGCGCGTACTGTCTCGGACGCTGGACTCGGAACAGTTCTCGAAGCCAGTCGTCCGTGCGTGCGTCCGTAAAAAAACGCACGTAAAAAAAAAAAAAAAAAGCTTTTTTTGCCCCCGCGCGCGCGTCCTCCGCCCCGCTGCGGCCGGTTCCAGGCGCGTCGAAGGACGGCGCCGCCTCCAACCATCTCTCCATTTGCCATCGACCTGCGCCCCTTTCGCCGCGCGCCTTGACGCGCGCGCGCTACGGAGGAGCTGCGCTCGGACTCTTAATCGGGCCAGCTCGTGCCCGCGCAGCACGGATCGATGGCGCTGAGCGCGCGCGCGTGCTGTGCAGGTGCGGCGGCGAAGGCGCCGACGCAGCGCGTTGCGCGGCGCAACCGGCGCCGAATGTGGTGCCTCGGCCTGCGGC